>VXAB01002529.1:1521-38369 GCA_013399175.1 Odontophorus gujanensis | reverse complement strand
AAAGGAAAAGGAAAAGGAAGAAACACAGTAAATCAATCATAATATATGGACTAGTTGGAGGTAAAGTCACATTTCTGTGCCTTCACCGAAATATCTGGCTAGTTGCAAAGAAGGCTTGGGTCCTATGATGAGCTGTTCTTTATGAAGAAGAGATCCTTCGAGGAGGGCTTGAATCCTGAGTGCAGTATGGCATGTATTGGCATGTACAGTGATGTGAAATCATAGAGTACAGATTTTTCTCCACTTTTGGCTGATTTGTACCTGTTAATGATGCTGGCATTAAAAGGCTGAGAAACCAAATTAAAAAGAAACTAATGTAACCTATTTTTACATAATCATCCTTTTGTCATCACATCTCAAATATTCACTAAAGATAAAATCAAATCCAAAGGAGTCTTGACTTGTTAAGATCATGTGCATTCTGTCACGTGTATTTGTTTTGAACAGGGGTGGAGTCCTCAGTTCTTAATTGTGGAGATTTTTAATATCTTTTGTCTATGGATGGATATTGCTCCAAGGGTCAGCAATTTTTTCTTGTCCTCGAGATACTTTCATCAACCCTTATATGTTTTTTTATTATTGAGAACAAGCAGTAAAGCAAAAAGTCTTCGTACGTGAATAAAATATTAGGTTAGAAGCATAATTAATATAAAAGAGTGCAGTAAAATGGAAAGGTGGCTAACACTGCCAGCAAAGCATATATCAGTGACAGTTTCAATATTTCACTGGAAGATGCTAAAGATTGAAAGTCAAGCACGGTAATTTTTTAGTCTTGTTCCCATTTAACCTAAGCTTGTGTATTAAACGGAACAGGTTCACTGTGTGGGCAAAGAGAGTAAGTAATTCAGTTTAAAGATCAAGAGTGATAGAAGATAGACACAAGGAAAAGATATTCCTTTAGATACAAGGAAAAAGTCTTTTACAGTGAGGTTGGGGAGGCACTGGCACAGGTTGCTCAGAGATGTGTTGGATGCCCCATCCCTGGAGACTTTAAAGGCAAGGCTGGGCCAGGCTCTGGTCAACATGATCTAGCTGTGGTGTCCCTGTTCATTGCAGGTGAGTTTGACTAGATGGCTTTTAAAGTTCTCTTCCAACTCTGAGGATTCTATGATTCTATCATTCTATCGTTTTAAAAGGAGGAGGAACAACAGGAAAGAGATATTTCTATTTATTACCTTATAAAAGCAGTTAAATTAATTCTTGTTGACCATATCCACCTAATCAAGCTTAATTTCTCTGAATTGAATGGTTGGTATTTTTAGGGATTAATTACACAGTCTTGGAATACGAAAGTGATTGTTTTCATTCTCAAGCAATAGTCAAACATCAGTGTGCTTTCACTTCTACCTCTGCTACTGGTCATCCCTCTAGGAGATGGCGCAGCTACTAGCTAGAATTATATAAGCCTTACAAATGTAGGATTATGTCTTCTGCTTACTGTGTAAATATGAGTGGCAAACAATTGTACTGCAAGAAATAAAAGTAGTTTTTACTGATTTAAGAAAAGGTGTCTGTAGCATAAGCTTCAGAGAAATAAATACATCACCTCGCTGCAAAACAAACAAGAAAAAAAAAAGACAAAACAAAACAAAACATAAACTAGAGCATGTGGGGAAGAAATAATGTTCTAAAAGCGTTGATTTATCAAAACAACTATGAGACTGAAAACTTTTAACATATTTTTCAATCATTTGAATAATACAAGAAAAGATTTGAACTCACTGAGCTGCTTCATTTATGGTTATATAGATGAAAAATACATGTCTTCTACTTAAAAATCAAGGAAATAGCACTCACAACATTTATTAAAATCCAAGAGTAATGTTACAAACTTAATCCTGATATTCCAGCATTTATTTTGTATGTTGTTGAGGATTTTTATTTTTTACAAAAGGTGATATTTTCCCAAATTGCAAAATCAGTTCCTGTTCAATTATTCTCCAAAACCTCAGTTTTAAGGCTACTTAAAGCCAGAAAGTTTTTGTCTATTACTTACCCTCAAAATGTCAGTAACAAAATTGTTAATTAGGTTCCAGTTGCAAAAGTGTTACTTGATGGGAAGAGAATACATGCTAACTTCTGGATAGCAAAGCGTGCAGTGTAGAAAGATGATGCCTATAATTTACCTTTGGTTACAGTTATAGATATATATATATGTATATGCACATATACATACATACATATATATATATATATGGTCCTTTTTGTATGTCGACATAACATTAGTTATTGGGATATAGAAGTTTTACAGATAGCCTAGAGGAAAATAAAAGTCTCAGCTTCCAAGATTCTGGAGGACATTGTCATTAATCCAGAAATCTTGACCTTCTTTAGAGCAAGACTTCTAGATTAGGTTCAAACATCTGTCTATCTAAAACAATTGATCTTGTTTTCCATCTAATGCTATCCAAGCTGATAGCTTGGACCCACAGTCCAACATAACAATCCTCTCTATCTTTTCCCAAACAAGCCTTATCTTCAACATAGCCAAATTCATTAGACACCTCTCATTTTAAGTTCAGTGTTTCCTGCCTGCTTGGCGTTAGTTGCTCAGGCACAATCACAAGTGCCTGCTGTCAGATGAGTGGTTTACTGTCCATCTCATTCGAATATAGGAACAGGGAGATAGATAGTCTTGAACTTATCCAGACAAGGTACTGGAGATTAACACATATTTGTTAGGGAGAAGAATGGATATTAAGATGGGGATTGGGACCAACGTCAGAGTGCAAGATACATTCTTCCTGCTGGACAGTGAGAGAGGCTGGTTTATAACATTTGCTGTTGTAATTTTTCACACTGATTCACTGCCTAGCTGTTTCTTGGAAGCAAAACTTTTAGACATGGAAAATATCTGATTTCTTTAAGACAATTGCTAAGAGATACAATTATCTCTCAAAACCTTAACAATCTTCCATTTCTCATTTGTTTTATCTATTTGACCTAGGCCTTTTCTAAGAAATCATCATTACTTTTGGCAAAAAAATCTGGACTAGACCTTCTTTGCCATCAATATATGTTCAAAGCAAATTTCCTGAAGAGAAACTTTTCCACAAAGAGAGCAGTTGTAAATAATCATGGGAGAAAAATAATAATAATGATGCCAAAAGATGCTTACTGCTATGATGTGTATTAATTTATTGTGTTTATATGCACTATAACTTCACTATTGATGACGTTTTTTTGGTTGCAAAATGTTTGCAAGAAACTCAGGACTCCTCTATAATTCACATAAATTTCCTGTGAAGCGATCTTAATCAGTGTATAATGGAATGAAAGTATAGTGAAATGATCAAAGGCAAATGTATCATTATGGCTGCAAACTCATTCTCAGACAATTGATATTTATTGTGTACGAGAAATTATTTCAGATCAGTAGTGAAATGGCTGCCAATGAGCCATGCACTACGATGCACATGCTGTCTTGCTCCCTAATTCTATGTTGACCAAGAGCCCAGACTGTTACATATCCAAATGTCACTTCAGAGTGCACCATCTACAGCTTGATTGCTGAACTCTTGGTCTGTTTATGTTTCCACAGTGGTCATCTTTCCATGGAGGTCATGAGAGACTCCTACAGTGGGATGATGCTCTTCTTAACTAATTGAGGAAAATCAAGTGCAGATAGATGTGTTTTGGCAGTCAGTGGGGAAGGCTAGACTTCTAGCATTGCAGAAAGGTAATCAAGTATTAGGCCAGTATTGGGATTAGAAAGTAGGCATCTAAAGGAAATTCATACTGACCCTGTATAATTTAATAAACAGAAAACTCTGGAGGAAAATAGCTGGCTTTGTGATAACACAATTCATTTGTCTGACTTTTTTTATTTTTTATCCCTGACATTGTCCATTTGAAGCCAGCTAACCACAAGGGCTCAGGGATCTCTCTGGAGCCCACAATAAAACAAGCCGAAAAGTCATCAAGCACACAAAAGACCAATACAAATTAAATTGCATTCTCATTGCTTAGATGTTTTTCCTTTGAGTTAGCATGCACTGATTAGAAAGGCTGAATCCTGTTTAATGTGCCCATGCTCACACTGAGAGTTTGCAGCACACAGAGTAACCAGGACTCGGTGCCTACTCACTGGTGAATTTCTGAGCCTCCCAGAACAATCAGCATCTGTACTTAAATGCTTAAATCTACTTCTGTGCTTTTTACGTCCAGAAGGTGCAAAGAAACTGCAAACACAGACGGAGTGATGCTTGAGTTGAGGGTGCCAGTGCCAAGGCAGGCAGTTCAGCATGTTAATTGCTTCTGCTACTTTGAAACATCTGGAGCTAACACTGAGCTATATAAAGCTAGATGAAATTACTGCAGATCTCCTCTCTGACTTTCACTTGCACATAAAGCTGTTTTGGTGTTGGATTTGGCATGTAGAGCTTTTTTTCCCCCTTCAAGAGAGATGTGTTTTGTTTCAGTGTCTGGAACATATACTCACAGAAAAGAGATGGCCATTTAAATCCTAGTCCCAACAACTGTCTCTGCAGAAGGAGCCTACAAAAACCCACCCACAGATCCTGGTATTTCAGAGCGTGGCAGCTCCAATTTACATTTCTGGTGATCAGGATTCATTTTGTTGTGTTCTGACCATAGAAATGGTGAGCAACATTTGGTAGGTGCCCTTTTTGGCAAGACCTCTGACTTGCTCCAGTTGAGACATTTTCTTTTGCCAAGATTCCTTTTTGTCAAGATCTGTCGATTCTGAATCTCAGTGAACACTTGAGGCCATTTGTTATCATCAGTAAGAAAAGCATTCCATTTTATTATATTAAATTCTACCTATAGTGTGAGGTCAGAGCTGAACTTCTCTATTCTCATTACCATTGATATGCATGGTGGTGCTCGTGCCAGTGGGATTTTTCTTGAAGTAAAATGAAAATTAATAGAAAAGGAGAAAAGAGCTAAGTATTCAAAGACAGAGGAACTTTCCCTTCCTCTGCAAACTGTGATAATGATTAAAAATAGCATATCACTGAATGGCCCACTCAGCTAAATGTAAATTAAAAAAAAAAAAAAAGATGTGAAAATAGACTCATAGCCAACATGTGATAGAAAAGTAGTCATCAAGAGGGTAAGAAATAGATATTTTCATTTATTTTTTTCTTAATTTTGCTCCGTGTCTGTCTTATTTCTTATTTCTCTAGTTTTAATGATCTGTGCTGTGGGAAGCTTCTGTTGGCTGTGTCTGTGCAGTAGGTTGACAATGCCATTTTCTCATGTTTATGAAGTCTCACTTTTCTGTGAATACATACTTCTGCTACTCATGACTGGAAGGTCTATGTGAAACTTTGAAGTAGATGTATGGAGACAATGAGTAGGAAGAGTCTGACGCAAATTATTCCTTTTATCAGTCTAGCCTGGTCCATGCTAGAATTAGTCTGTTCTGAAAACCTCAGTGTTGCCCCAGATTCATTCTCATCTTTCTAATGCATGCATTTAATGAGAGCTATTATTTGGAGTATTAAAGTCTCTTCTTAGGAAATAATGAGTTTCATCCGTTTAATTAATTTTCTAGTATTCTTCAGATATCTTTTTTCATAAGTATTTATTTTATATTTTGGAGGGGGAGAAAAATCTGCTGCTGTCAGTCACAGTGTACATTACTGAAAAGGGACCCAAGGGGTAAAATCCAGGACATTTTGGCAATACTGAGGAGTCTCATCCACTTGTGGAGAAAAGTTCTCAATCCAGATTGCCCACATTTTCCAAAGACAGACAACTGTTGCTGTAGTAATGATGTGACTGCACTGAATAAAGAAGTTGCATGTAGTACACACATTGTGCCTGAACCACTGTTAATTTGAACATGCAAGACTAGCTTGGGAAATGAACAGGAGTTTCAGGAACACTTCATGAACCCGTAGATGAGTTCAGATAGGGTCTGTGGGAGCTGCACCCACCTGGGTCTGGGGCTGGTTAAGACAGGAGGATTCTTTTGAATCAATATTCTTGATTTTTAAAATGGCCACTGATAGGGATGATGAAGTCACTTTTCAATCTGCTGATTGTGAAAATGTTTGTTCTTCTGATCAGTGTTAGTATTTTGCCTTACTGTAATTCTCCCCACTGATATCCCAATGCTGTCAGTAATGCAGAGCTTTGAAATGTTTTAAGAACTGCTCCAAACCATTCTGACTGGCAGAGTTTTGAGAGAATGAACCCTCTAGAAGTGCAGGGGTGCACCAGTGTGTGCACCTATCCAAAACAAAAGTTTTGAACTTTTGCTAGTGGGTATATACTGTAATTGGATAAGAGATTGCTACTGGAGTACTCTGGGTGTCTGCTGCTCTCTGTCACTTTTGCTGTACAAACAGTAACATTTTTGATCACAATTTACTTCTAACTCCTGCTCAGTGTATTCTTTCTTGTCGCTTTAAATTAGGAGATAAAAGCAATTCTTAAAACCTTTTTTTGTAAGTACTTAACTATCCTATATTTCTTCATCTGGGGATATATTTTTAAGCACAGTTAGTAGAGATAGGCAAAAGAAAACCTGGGCCAATTTTTAAACATTTAGTAGGGCATTCAGTACTCTACAAGCAATAGAGATGCACATCAGGACTCAAAAACCTGTCCCGCTCACTACAGCTAGGAAAAGGAACAGCTCCCTCACTATTTTTCTAGTCATTCCTTTTCAAGAAAATCACTCTTTAGTTACTCATTTCTTTTCCCCATGGTCAGGTTGGCTGCATCTCCAAACACTTGTAAGTACTGTATGTTCTGACATATCCTGAAGTCATGCATTAGCACCTTTTCATTCAGCAAAGGGTGAGAACAGATATCTTTTGGCAGCTGACAGCAGGGAGCAGGCAGAAAGGAGGAGAGGGAAGCTGTAGGACTAGGACACTGTGGTGGCCTAGTGGCTAGCATGGCTAATGTACCAGCTGTGAATAACCTCTTTTTTTTTTTTTTATCCCATCCGCCCAACAGATGTCTCTCTGTCATTGTCATGTCCTCAAGCTATCCTAGTAAATGATTTGTGCATTATAAGTGAGTCACTAAGGTGGCAATTGAACCTCTTCACAGCTCAAAATTGTTGATGTGTGCACAGAGTGGGGGGGTGTGTGAGAAAAAGAGCAGGAGAGAACAGTAACGAGGGAAAGAGGGAATGAGGGAGGGAGAGAGAGAAGGAAAAGAAATGTCAAGGTTACCTTGCCTTGCCTGGAGAACTGAAAGGGAGGGCAAATTAACTGCTGGCTCTATTTGGCCTTTTGGATATCCTGCAATGAGACAGCTCCATCCTACTCCAGAAGATGTACATATCACTTTGAAAGATTAAAAAATGAAGAATGCAGTGATCTGTATTGTATATACACTTTATTCTGTGGAAAGAATGTTAATAAATATTCTGAGAGACTGCAAAGTTTGCCAATATAAATAATGTGGCATTTCAAACTCTGTCAGTAAATGTAATTGAATTTTTCAATGTAAAAATATAGTTCGGTTATAAACTGGAGTCATGCCTGACATTAGTTGGGCATTAAGAGATATTAATTAGATACTGCTCACTTCTTCTTTCTGATTTCTTTATGTTAAATGAATTATCTGGAAAGAGGAATTTGCAAGCATGCAATTTAGAGATTTTTATTCTTGAAAACAAGCTGCCTGGTAATTTTTAGTGGGGGAATAAATGCCTTTTCAAAAACCTTGTCAGAGTGCTGTCTGAAACATGCCCTTCCCAATATGAACACTATGGAAAAGCTAATCCATTATAATACTTTGTAATGATAATAAGCTACAGTGAACAAGTAGCCTAGGGAAAAAGATGGTAGTAGTCACCTTTAAACAGAAAGAGAATAGCAAGTAATTGTACATTTTTACAGTAGGCTGATGACAACATTTCCTGTGACTTTGAACTTACTTTGGCTGTCACTGTTCTGACAAACATTCTGCATATCAATCAGAGAGTGTATTTCCTGCACACCATTTACAGCATAATGTATAAAATTTACTTATGTGATCCTAACATGTACTCATCCTGTTTATATGTAGATATCTGAGTCTCCACGTGCAGCTTACACCGCAAAGGCAGCATTTAACCCTTGCACAGTTGCAGTGACCTCTGTTTATTGGGTTCCTATGGACTGTTGCTCTTCCATGTCTGGGTTAATCTTCAGCCATTTGTACTGTTCACTGTGACGTGTTCCTGCAGATTCTGTATACAGTCCCGAGGTACAGTTAGACACAGCACAATATTTTACTCATGTTGAATCGTGTTGTTCTAGGAGCATACACTTAATCATCAAATGCCTCTGCTCACTCTCTCTTAGCTGCCCCAATTATTCCCATAATCACCAAAGAATACTTGGCACCTCTTTTGTTTTATATTCACAGAAATCTGTGGGGGCAGTGTTATTTGTGCTCGGTCTCTGGCACTGTGTGCAGTTCCCATGCATGTTGGTCAGTCTCTATCCTCCTGGATGACAGCTCTTGCTCTTGTATAATTAGCTTGCTACAACAGGGGTTTGATGTCTGCCAACTTTCTTAAAGTAAATGCTGATCAAACAAAGCTGCTGTTCCCTTGCCCTTCTCAGCTGAAAGGAATTTTTTTCTTAGTTCTTGGATATTTTTTTTTCCCTCTGAGGTTTTTTTCCCACTTTTTTTTTTTTTTTTTTTTGATGAGCAATTCAAGATGCCTTCAAGAAGTACATAAATATGATACTCTGAATTATTAAACATAAAAGAAGTAAACTCTCTGCTTAAACAGAGAGGGAGTGAAACGATGTCTGAAGGTGGAGAGTTAAATATAATATTAAAAATAGACCTGGCAAAATCCACTTTTATCTTTGCTTAAGGGGAGCAAATACTTATCAGAGGTTCCCGAACGCTGGCAGAAATATACCTGTGTGTACACAGTGTATAAATCATGTATACACACTCAAAGCATGTGTATAACCTGAAGGGAGTTTAGAGAATAAACCCCATGCAGCTGCCCATCTCACTGTGCTTCTTCAGAGGTGCCAGCCCAGTCCTGCTTCCCTCTGTGGTGGCGACTTCCTTGCTTGAAAGTGAGAGAGAGCAACTTGTTCCCACCAGTGCTTTCAAAAGTAGAACTTATATCCTGAAGCTCTACACCATCTGGAGGGGAATGTTGATCCCCATTGTCATTAGGAATTAATTCCTTTGGAAATTCTGTCCTTCTTTGCTTTCTTTATGCTGAATATTTTTGTCTACAGATGTACGCCTAAAAAGCATTGCCTGTCTGATCCACATTTGACATAGTGGGTGTCTCTCAGTCTCTTCAAGGCGGCAGGAGTTAAAAGCTCATGTGCTGTCCTTGTACACTGGCAGTTGAACTGATCTGACCAAAATTCCCAATGCTGCTCTGAAACTGCAGTAGAAAGTAGTGCAGATTTTGCAGATTCAGAAGGGCCACGAAATAAATCAAACTGCGTGGTAAATTAGCACAACTGGATGTCTCCTGGCTAGCCCACAACCTTATCTTAAGAAATGTGAATAATGGGGTAAATCATAGTCGTCTAAATTCATGCACAGAAATGCCAAAAATCATGATTAATTCTTGCGTGTTCCTATTTCGTTCTGCAAGTCATAGCTTCTGGGTTTTGTCAGCACCAAAAGTCAACAAAATGCACAACTGATCATCCAAAAACTAATTGCAAAAACCACAACATACTTCTGCAATAATCTTATCTCTCCCCAGAACTTATTGCTGTGTAATAAAAGCAGTTATTTCCCCATTATCTTTTACCTCATTCTTTAATTTATTATTTGAGCCCATGCCACATTCTGTCTGACTTGCTTGACCTCCCTGGTATTTGTTAGGTCCAGTCCTCGCAATAGATGGCAGCTAATGTAATGTCTACTGCAAAATAAATGTCTTACTTGTAGATCACATGATTTAGCTAGCAAATGGTACTATGATGAGCCCTAAAAGCAGATGTGGTTAACGCCAGTATGCTGTCTTACTCCTTGGGCTCCTCATTAAATTTCTGTTAGTCTTATTTTCTTCCTCAGAAATCTTTGTTCTCACATCTACAGGGTCTCACAATGTGCTACCTGTAATTCAACCGTTTACAGAGGTCTATTCACCCCTTTAAGTCCTCTTTAAACACTTTCCAATAATGCACTTGCTGAAACTCCGTGCATTCTTTCATGTAGGACACCCACTTCCACAGGAAATATCCTAATTTGGGATAAACAACTTATTCTGAATTATGTTGTTTAATCAATGAGAAGAGGGCAAGGAAGGGCAGGATTTTCTTCCATCCAAAATGATTATCCGATGCTATTTATTAAAAGAAGTACTACAAGCAAAAGCCTTCTTGGGAGCCCAAATTTTGCAAGCTGTGATATTTTGAATTGCTTCTGAGACAATATTCTCCCTGACCACCTTGCAGCAATAAATTTGGAGATACACTGAGTTACGTATAAGTGGTTACAAGAGATAAAGAAATTGGTGGAGTTGTGAAATAGAGACGATGAAATGTTCTCCATTTTCAGGTCAGCAAGGATTCTTATTAGAACGTGAATCTCAGATGTCACTGAGTTGTTGATGAAATTGTTTGAGTTCTGCTTTCACTATTGCCACTATTGCACATGTGTAGGTATGCACTCACCTGCACAGGCACACCAAACTGTGATTCCTTTGCACTGAAAGAGAACTTCTGGATTTCTCCCTACTTGACACGCTTGGAAATTACATTTTGATGGTTGTTGAATTCATCAAAGCTCTCAAAGTTGCTTCAATGGGCAGATGAATATTGCTATGGTAATTTTAAAAGATAATGAAAACTCAGAAGGGTCATTTGCCCACGGTCCCACAGAAAATGTCTACTGTTGGAAGCACAGCTCAGAGAGCTTGATTCCTGTTATGCACATGCTCATCCAGATCTGTTACAGTAAATAACGTGAGTTGCTGCATTACATTTGTCTTGCAGCAGTCCATCCCTCCTTTATTTTTCTGCAATTTCTTCTTCAGTTGATTTGGAACCTTCCACATTAAGCTCATTGCTAAGATGTCTGCATGATTCTGGTATAGTCAGTTCTGGCAAAACTGCTATTCAAGGGCAATAACCCATATCCATGAATATCCTTTAGCCTAATGGGTTGCCATACATGTAATTATTTTATAAGCTGAGATGCATGCTAAAACAATATCCAAAACTAATTATTGTAGCATCCATGTAACAAGAGCTCAGAGTAGCTCATTTGCAAATGTAGCCTAATGTATTCTATTTTCTTTACATCGAGAGAAAGCTTTGCCCTGAAAATCAAACACAGATTAAAGCTGTACTCTGCTGCTTTGTGGCAATATTTTTAATAAAATATTATCCACAGTAAAATGTAAATAACAAAGCAAATTGCTTCATTCATCATAGATTTTAAGCAGTTAAAATGAATGAACTCTCCTTTGAGAAAACATCTGACCAAGCAAAGTAATGGTTATGCATTTGAGAAAATGTTTAATGAACTCACTGGTCAAAATGCTGTTATTTTAGAGCCCATTACTATGTGTTCTAAATTAATTGAGCCTGTGTTGCTTGAAAGGCCTTCCACCCCACCCCCCATCTGTCCCAACGTACCAAAATTAATTGACCTTTGTAACACATGTGGGAGCAAAGATCTTCCCTGGTCAGGAATGCTGGCTGCACAGTCAAATGAAAGAGCCCACAAGTGGAGGAGTAGCTATTCATGAATCTTCTCTCCATAATCATTTGTCTAGTGTCAGTTCAAAGTCAAGGAACTTGCCAAAGATCAAACACATTTTTTTCTTTAAACAGCTCTTATTGTAAATATTCTAGCTGGTATTCATTTTCTTTTTCTTCCTCTACTGAAACATACATATTTACTATGCTAGTAATGTCTGGGTTTTATAGGTTGAAGTAAAATGTACTGCTTGGCTGCAGAGTAAGATTATTACAAATAAGAATACGTAATCCTTTGGTACTGGAAACTGGGAGAAATTCACGTACATAAAAATAAAAAATAAATAAACTCCCAAACCTAGAGTGTGTAAAAGCTTGGGAATTTAATCCGAACGTAGCAGTAGATACCAATCTAATTTGCCCTTTAGGTGAACCTTAAAACTAGTCCTGTTTATGTGGATTGGTCATATGACTTAATGTGTAAGATTTATGCTTCATTAATATTCACAGATGGCAAAATAGATATATATGCTCTTCCCGTGCATATCAATTACTAATATCATCTTTCTTTTTTGATGGATTTAATTCTATAGGAAAGCGAAATGGGATTATTAGTACAGTTTTCAAACCACAGGTCAGAAAGCAGAAAATTATTAGGTCCATTATGTGTCTCCACAGCAGGTCAAGTTAGCAGCTTTTGAGGTATCTCCTCTTCACCCCATCCAGCCTGAACTCACCCAACTGCAGTCTGCATGGCTGGTTGGTGTCTCCAGATAATGGGCATTTGTGAAGCCAAGCTGACTTAGTGGTGAAAGCTGGGTGGTACTGAAGACCAAATTCAAACTCTGGGAGTGCTCACAGTGTGGCACCTAATAGAGAAGGTATCGTTAAGTTTGATAACTCTTTCTAGATTCCCTCTTCACAGCATTATCTTATTAATTCTGGCAATGCAAGGGGAACAAAACACCTATGTTGCTAAATGTTTATGTTTGCAGCTGTCACTCCCATCTGTTCCAGAAGACAACGCTATTCCTATTCCTGGTTTTGGTACTGTTAATAACAAATTCTGCAGCTGGAGTCTAGCAAGAAGAGGACTATTCAGAATCACATTTTTGCAACAGAAATTTACAATTTGATGCTGAATATATTAAACTTGCCTTAAATATTAAACCATGTCCTAATCTCCACTTCTGGGTGAACAAAGAAGTCTGGATTCGTGGCATATTAAAGGGTGCCCTAGGTAAAGAGGATAGAATTCAAAGAAAGAGCTAGGCATGCATTTGCAATCGTGCCTTTACAACTAACTCCTTGTAAGACAAAATCTGAAGTACCTAATTCATACTTGAAAATCAGGAGCCATAAGAGATTCTTGATAAAGTAGATTATTGATAAAAGGTAATTGATAAGTTCTCAGAACTGTTTTCTGAGAGTTGTTTCATATTAAGCAGGCTGTTTTGCATCACTATAGCTTGAGCTGTAAAAACAGAGCTTCTCCTGAGCTGGAGGCGGACTCTTCATTCCTGTAAATCAAATCTTGTTATTGTTTCTGATCACAGAGATTTTTTCAACTGTGTATGTGAAACAAAAGCAGACTGATGCTTGTCTTCCTCTGGCCTCCTCAGAAGGCAGTAACTAGTCTTGATTCACTCTGAATCAGGTCACAGGGAGACAGATGATCAACAGGAAACGCTGGATACAAAAATTACTAAGGATTGTCAAGTTTCAGATGTTTAACTATACTGCATTTGAGAGACTGTAACTTTAAAAATACACCCAAACTACTCCTTGCACACTTATGAGTACAGAAGTTTCAATGTGCTGCAGATACAGGCTCCAAAAAATAGGAAGAGACTCTCACTTGAAATAAATTCTAGGAGAATAGATGCCATTACTTCAAGCATTTCTCGATTTATTTATTTACGTTATTTCAATATTTACATATGAGGTAAAACAGGTTGCTTCATTTCATGTATGTTTATAAAAGATGTTACTCATGCAGTGTACTATGTCTATGTAATGCTGGTGAAATGGCAGTGTTCAGTCTACTACTTGATTACTATCCAACACTACTACACTACAATTATTATACAGTTATTTTTTTTTTATTCCTTGTCTATAGATTAGCTCCATGTTCTATGTATAAACTAGATAGGATTAGATGGAGCTTATAGTTCCAGGGGCAATAACAGATGATCTAGATATCCTGAAGTCTATGTGAGAAAAACTTAGAAGAGAGTTATTTTTGTTCCACGTGTAGATTAGATTGTAGGACATTTCTTAAACACTTCAGTGTGTATTTCTCACCACAGTCATTTCTCATTGAATCGTGATTAGATGACAGAATACTTTGAGAGGAATTGGACAGGATGGGATTTACCTGAACTGACAAGAACAAAAGGTGTTTAATGAAGTCTAGAATATGCACTAAAGGTCACATAAGAAGAACATTGCCTCAATATTGAAAGTCATTTGCAATTAGAAGCAGAAGTAATTGGATTCCTGTGATACCTCCTTCTCTCCTTTCTATCTGACACACATGGACATTACCTATGACCCAGGATTAAATATTAATAAAATGCAGATTTAAAATATTAAAACTTTACATTCCTGTTAATAAGTACTGTCAATCTGTTGAGACTCAACATATGGCTAATTTAAGAGTTAAGATCAGATGTTCATAATTCTCCAGATTATCTATGTCTTTTTTTTCTTTAGCTTCAACGTTTCACTGTGGACTTAACAAAATAATAAGTTGGCATTTTTTTCTGGGGCCTCCAGGTAGAGGAATCATATTTTCCCTTTCATTTGAGATCAGCGATGTTGATAATGAGTATAGGCAGGTTCAATTTTCTCATTAGGAAAAATACCAGTCTGTGGGGTGAAAGGGTGCATTAGCAGAAACAAGGACTGTAATACTATCCTAATATTAACACGTGGCTATTGGCATCATTGAAACCAAAGTTAGATAGATAGAAATAAAAGATTTGATTGTTATTGTTGTTGTTGTTGTTGTTTCAGATTTCTAGGAAACTAGTGGAAATAAAAATATGACTTCGTAAAATTGTTGTTTTTTTTATTTGTTTTGTTGTATTTGTCATTGTGGAATTTTGTTTTTTCAGTATTGATGAAGAAGCTAAATATATTTACATGTGTAGAAGCACGCACCTCAATGTGGCACTCCAGACAACTGCAAGCAGCAATACGAATTTTGAGTGATACTGTGATTCCTTGATCACTACAAGGCTCTTATGTGGTATTTCCAATAGCTCTGTTTGAACAGGAACACTAATATTAAAGATTTAACATATGGGATAATTTATGACCTTACCAACAAGAAACAAGCAAGAAGTGCATTCCTGGAAGAAATTAGAACTTGTACAGATTGTAGGGAAGTTGTTAAATCTTTTGAAGTAAGAAAATGGATTTTTAGAATGATGGTTATAGTTTCCCCTCCTTCTTTTTCTTTTTTTCTTTTTCCTTTCTTTTTTTTCCATCTAGTTCCTGCTTTAAAATCATGTCGCATCTCTCTGCTTTTATTCCCATCTTCTTTTTCATGATGGAATCTGAACTGCCTTTATTGTGATTGTTTCTAACCACTCTGTTCTCTCTGAACTCTGGACCATCTGCTAACCCAAGGGAGAGAAGGACTGTGCAGGAAAAAGCACAATAGAGTACATAAAAATCACATAGGTATCTAGCAGGAGTGAGGAGAGACACCAAACAGTGTTCTCCAGAGCTGTTATGCTCATTTTTCATATGGCAAAAATGAGAGGAAACTGGTCTTCATTAATAATAATAATAATAATAAAATAATAATAATTTTGAAGCTTTCAAAATGAGAAACTCAAAGGGTGATTTTTCATTTATCTATCTATCTATCTATCTATCTAATCTATTTATTACATGAACTATCTATCTATCTATTTATTAAATGAAGAATTTTATGAAAGTATCATTTTTACTCAGTATTTACTCAAACATTTCAATAGGTACTCTTGGAGCTTTTTACATATTCAAGGGTTAAGAACCGTATCCAAGGTTGCCTCAGTGGCATTGTCTACAATCAGTATCTTGCAGATTTCTGAAGTAAAATGGGCTTTATTTTTGTGAAGGACTGTAAGAAAAGTTTTGATCAGTTCCATACGTACTGTTTACTCAGTAGCATGCAATGCACCAGAGTGAGGAGTAGGATTAAAATGCCCAGACTTAAACTTCTCTGTTCTGACCTTTAATACTCAGCTTTCTCATTACCAACATTGCTATTAAAAGCGTTAAAATCAGCAGTGTAGTAACAGAGATGTTTCCATCTAAAATAAAGGAGTAGAGATTCCTTCACTTGAACAGTGCAGGCCTTCTCAGTGTCCAGCATTCCCTGATTACAGGTGATGACATGAAGATGAAAATGCCATGAATAAATTCTTTAAACTTCTGGTTGCTGGTTGCCAACCACATTTCTGTTTCTAGGGGGATGGCAGTTAGGCAAAGGAGCCAAAGGAAGTTAAATTAATTCTTTCTAATGAGTTCTACCCTTTGAGGGTTGAACAGGTTCAACCATCATCACCTCAGGATGGAAAATATTTTTTTCCAAATAGACAGAGAGGGAGAACTGACATTTATGGAGGAGGTTTGTGGGGTAGAGTTAAGAGTAGAGTGGAGTTGTCCACAGTTCTCATCCTGACAATTTCTACAGCACAGGAAAGAGCATGCACAGTGAGAGGAACTCAGGATCTCTCTTTTTATTTAATATATGCAGTATTGAACAATCAAACGTAATCAAAGTGGGAACACTATTTTCCCCTTTTGAGTGCAAAGGGTACACATAACCCCAGGAGTCTGAGCCTTCCTGCTGAAGTGAAATACATGGGAGCTATGTGATTCAGGAATAATGTGAGCATTCTTTGATGTATGTAGGTCAGGAGAGAAGGTCATTTGCTCTGTGTCTCTGTCAGACCAAGGGGTCCCAGACATGAGGTCTCAAAATGCACATGACCAACTGGACTGTATGTATCAAGGAAACTTGGTGTTTCCTTTCTTTCAGTTTTAATCCTGTGCAGCAATACAGTAAAATGTGACTGCTGCCTGGTTCTATTTCTTTAGCAGTACCATGTATTTACAGAGTCACTGATTTGTTGATAGACTGGAAATACAATTTTCATTTTCCAGTCAAATTGGCAGGTGTCATTCTGACACCAGTTTTCTTCCTGCAAGTGTGGGTGGTTTTGTTTTTGGTTTTGTTTTTTTTCTTTTTTGTTTGTTTGTTTTTTGTTCTTATTTTGGTCTTTTTTTTCCCCTTTCTGTTATTGATCCTCTTCCCTTCCCTTCCCTTCCCTTCCCTTCCCTTCCCTTCCCTTCCCTTTCTTCTTTTTCTTCTCTTTTCTTTTTTTCTTTTTCCTTTATTTTCTGTCTTATTTATTTTCCTTGCAGCATTCTGAAACACTGCCAGCATTAAAAAGGAACAATAATCTTGGGCAGATGTAAGGGAGAGCTTGTTGCACAGTCTGAGCCTTTGTCTTACCTACAGGTTGGAGGAGGACTGGGCTAAGGAGGAGGGGGTTGTCGAACTTTCAGATTACTCTTCTTTTTAGATTTCTCTGACTTCTTAAGAAACATTTGAGAAAGTCTTACTTGAGTTATGTGTGTTGAGACTTTTGATGGTAAATCTGGCAATTCTGGGCATGTAAGAGAAATACACTTCCTTCTTGGTTTATTAATAATGTTGTGCTAGCTTTGATTTGAGCTTACCTCCTGAAAAATGAAAATAAACAGGAAGGCACTAAAAGAAGGTTCAGGAACTCTTTGAGAAACAGAGAGGAAACCTTAATGTCTCTGTTCTTTTGTTGTTGATGATGATGATTTTTTTTTTTTTTTTTGAATCAGTGTGTCTTGTTTTCACAGACAGAAATATCTGTAACTTTATTTTCCTTTTCTTGCAAATAATCAGAGTAATTCTGCAATCATCAGTACCTCCAGAACATAAACTTACTATGAAATATTCTCTATACCTTTATGTAGATAATGCAAACTAAATATTTAAAGCTAATTTCAATTCCAGCTAACCAAGAGCAGTAATTAAACACCAGGTTCCTTAAATGATATTCTATCACAGCCTTCATGTTTCCCATCACACTACATATGGTCCAATTGTTTACAGATGACAAAAAAAAAATCCCTGCTCAGATGTTAAATCAAGATGTTTTCTTCACTTTCAAATGGTAGGCTGGCAGCCAATTTTTACAATGAGTTATTCTGGGTGGGTTTTTTTTTTCCTGTGGTTTTTTTTTTTTTTTTTCTTTTTTTTTTTTTTTTTCTTTTTTTTTTTTTTTTTCTTTTTTTTTTTTTTTTTCTTTTTTTTTTTTTTTTTCTTTTTTTTTTTTTTTTTAAGAAAAGAAGTAAGAAAAGAAAAGGAAAGAAAGGAAAAGAAAAGAAAAGAAAGGGAAAGAAAAGATTTGGCCATTAGGCTTGCGTAGCCCAGCAGTATCAGGACCTGCCAAAATGAAGCAGTTTCTTAAGTGTGTGTTCAACCCCATGTCAGAATAATCTCTTGGGAAGTTTATCTTTTTTGTGCACATTTGATGTGAGCCTGGAAAAATCAAGAGGGAAATGTTTTATAGACAGAAATAGGTAACATGACATCAAAGCATAGACAGAGTTCCCCCATTGGTACTCTTTGGCAGTCTGAATTTCATAGTGTTAAATAGCAGAGGATTAAAGCATTTCAGGGCTTGACTCTGCCATAGTGCCACTGCAAATTTAGAGTAATTCTTTTGTACACTTGTCTGAAACAAGTATAAGTGTAAAAAGAAACAGGGTTGAGTTATGGACTTTTCAACTGTGATTATTTCTTGGTCTTTTATGAGATCCTGCTTTGGAGAGAGAAATCAGAGTACAAGTTCTCAGGCCACAGAGGACAGGAATGCATCCTGGAAAAAACATGCTCCCATTCGTGTGCACTGTCCATCTTCTTCCAATGTGAATTCCCACTAGAGCAGGATGAAGAAAGAGTAAACGGAGTCCCAAAGATAGAAACAGGCAATGTGCAGAACTCATCTGCATTTTTGCTTTGTGTAGCGTCACATGGACAGCAGGATTAACATGTTCTGCCCTATTTTGATTCCCCAGATGTTTGAAGCTGTGTGATGCAAATTTTTAAGCTATTTGTTTCTAATTGTCTGAAATACATGATTGTGTATACCTTTGAAGCTAGAGCTGCACAAAAAGTGTCATTGGAAGAGAGGCTTTGGCTTGTGCCAGAGGGCTTTACTGAGGCTGCGGGACAACTTGGTCCCTGAGTGTTTTTGAAACTACTTTCAAATTAAGAAGTGAAAACAATAGGGGAATAGATCATACTTCTGTTTGGTTCAGTGATGATTCATAGCCCTCTCGTACTACCTTACAATACCTCAAAAGCTGCTTTTATTAGATTCTCTTTTCCAACAGTCTTTCTCTTGGCAGTCTTCCTGGGGATCACGCAATGAAAAATAACTCCTTGAACTCAAAGAAACGTTTGTCTTTCCATTCCAGCTTTGGGTCTGATGTCCTAGTTAGCTGTGTCACTCTTGACTCAAGTTGGTCCTAACCTTTAGTAGCTGGCTGGTCTTAGAACACAAACACCAAGTTTTGTAATGGAAAATGCAAAGTTAATGCACTTCAGTTGCAGATCTGAAACATACTGCAAGGGGGGGCTTGACAAGCTCACACTGATGTGGTACAGCTTACCTCGATGCTTCAAGTTAGCTGTAATGCTCCAAAAACAACAACAACAACAACAAAATAATTTGGATACTAAAAATTGAAAAACAGTAAAAAGGACTGCATTAATTCCAAGGAAAGTTTTCAACTGCCATCTGAGAGAAGGCGAGGAAGAATGTCAGATTAGCAATATCTATTATGTTGTAATGGGCTGCTTTTCGGTCAAATGAGAAAAGGGCATTAATTACAACCTTGGAAAATGGTCTTGCTCTCCTTTCTCTGGACATATCATGGATGTAGCATGCATTTAAAACTGGCACACCCTCTTGTTTAAGTGCAATATGCACAAATGAATTAGATATCTTCTGTCTGTACGAGCAGAAAGGATAGTGATATTTCTGAAGGTGATTGCTGTTTTAATCTTAACAAGGAACACAATGACAACCTTTAAATATCGAGAAAACGTACACAGTACATAATAGAAAATTGTTATTTTTAATGCTGTTTTAAAAGATGAAAGGAAATACATGCACTATAAATCAATTTTATACTATCTCATACAGGTCTTAGATAAGATGCTATATTTTATTGAAAGTACAACACAATAAAAAAATATATACTTCTTGCTCAGACTTTAGGGATCCAGAGGAGAGTTTAGAGCTGTCTATTCCCAGTCAGCAGATATGTCCATAAAGAGTCCTTGGACAAAACAATGTGGTAAAGTTGTGTCGTTAAAATATTTAAGAAATCTGAATTATGATATGCTGCATATCTGCTTCTAGATCAGCAGATAAAACATGCATTTGCATTCCAGGTATGTATGGGTTGTATCTAAATATCTGACACAGTCGGTGTTTAATGTAAACTGGATGAGAATTTAGATACCTGTGTTTTCTCCATGCCTCTGTCCCGCACAGATGCCGTGTGTCCTTGAAGTACAATTTAATTGCTTTGACTTTCAGCTTACTCTTCTGTGAGATGACATGTACTTACTTAAGCAAGTGAATATTTATCTGCTTCTTTCCCAATAGAAAGGCTTGATTTTTCTTCTTTGTTGTGTGCTGGACCAAATTAAAACTTAGCAAGATATGTTGAGATCATATAATAAAAGTGCAGAAATTACATGGCAATAGAAGATCTACAAAAGTACCATCAACAACCTGCAGAAAGAGTACTGAAATGAATAAAGTATAACACCAAGGAATTTTTCAGCTTTATCACTGATTTTTGTTTGAAAAATAATTGCTGTTATCCATTAATGGTTGCGAGGATGCAGTTGTTAGATGAAATGTATGCTGATGCTTTTCAAGAATGATTGAGTTGGCTATATCTTATTACATAAACTTAAAAGTTTATGGACTTTAAACTTAAAAAAGCTTATGGACTTAAAACTTAAAAGACTGGAGATTGATTATACTATGGTGAACAGGAAAAGATGGGGAGGAGACTTAACAGTGATCACAAAAGTAGTATATTTTATTGCACGAGTGTTCTTTGTGCAATTAAACACCGCCAACGTTACCTCTGCAAATTAATAACTGCTTTACTTTCTGTAAATGTGTCGATCTTGAAAGTGTGATTCTGATTTAATAAGTCATAGTTCTTTCAGATTACACAACAGTGAACACAATAAAGGTAAAAAAAATGCAGTGGAGTTTATAGATAGGAGCAGAGGGGAATCATTTGTGTACAACACATGCAAAGGGACTGAAACAGTGATCCACAATGTCTGGTTAGAAACAGTTTTTGTGTAAATCATGGAAATTTTGTTTAGTTCATGCATTAAACCATTTCTCTTTCGAAGTTTGTTTTGTTTTCCTTATTGTTTTTTGTTGGTTTTGTTGAGCTTGAACTTAAAACATAAAGTGGTGCAAGTTTTTAGGTGCAATTTTATAGACTCAGACTAGGTTTCCAAGCCCTCTAAGAAGAGTGCTTGGCCCATAAACTGAAATCAATTAGTCTGGTTCACCCTTGTTTGTTTGTACAGCACCTCAAAATAAGCAATAGGATTGAAAATGCAGTGAATGACAATGAATCTCCAAAGATACACATAGGAAATAGAGGTGAGATTAGAGGAGGAAGTGTGTTAGGTTTTCTGGAAAAGTATACTTAAATCACTATACCCACTCTATGGTTTGTAATATACTTGAAAGAAATAAGTAATGTTAATAGGGCATAAATGAAAATGTATTCCAGAATTAGCAAAATTTAGCCAAACTTAACCACATGGTGATAAACCAAAGGCTGGATCTCAGTTTTTGCTGTTTGGCATCTAGAGGCAGCCAAAACATGTGACAAAGGAAGGGATTACAATAACAATTTAGTAGTGTAAAACTCAGCTCAAGAAAAAGAGAGAAAACTGTGGAAAGATGTTCTGAGGCAAGCCGTCTACTCTGCATGGAAACAATGCACTCTTTTCATGTCCTAGCATATGAAAACACAGTACATTCAATAGAAATAAGTAAAAAGCTCTGCTTTTTTCTTTTTTTATTGCTTATGAATCACTGGACAAAGCAAAGAAGCATAATGTGCCTCCTTCTGTCTTCTTGAATCTACTTTATCTCTAGAGCCTGAACATCGTAACTGCATCATATCCTACCCTGAGAGTCTAAAGCTGTCTAACAACAAATGATGCAAAAATAGGTTTGAAGTTGGATCTCATTTAAGAGATGAGATGCAGGATCTGAAATATTCAAACAGTAAGGATACCAAGTTCTTAACAGAAATGTCTCTCATTTTCATCTTATTTTCCTTCCTCTCTTGCCGCTATGTCTTGTATTCCTGCACTGCAAGTGATCTATTCAAGTGTCTTCCAAAACAAGGTACAGGCAGTCTGCTCCAAAAGTAATGCCTCCTATTTGAAGCATGTACAGAGCAAAGGTGTGTCACTGAATTCCCTCATATGGAAAAAATGGCACCCACTGGCATTCATTGACAAACAGAGACCAAACAGTGGATGTGAGCACAGTGAAACAGTTGGTGATGCATTTCAGTGGTATGTCACCTACACAGGTGCAGGTTTTGAGGAGGGCAGCATGCACGTCTTGTTCATCTCTCATGAGAATTCACAGATAATGGTGGTCACTATGTTGAAAGAACGTGTTTTGTAGCTGAGAATTAGCTCTCATAAATGGTATAATTATGCTCTTCGTGTCTGATGTAGTTTTCATGGAAACAGGAGGCATTATTTTCAGAGCAATCCATATATATTTTTTACCAGATTTAAACTACTAGGGGAAGTGGTTCCTGAGTCAGTTGGTGGTTGGACTAATTTCTGTGGTGGCACCCATGAAGGGGTAGTGCACAGTGATAGAGGTGTTGTCACCCAGATCATAACAGAAATGGAGAATGGGGGTTTGCTCTGTGGACATGTGAGCAATGTCTAGAAAGTAATGGTTGCTTTAGTGCTTATGTAGTATAAATAAGCCAATTTAATTTTAAGACATGTGTACTACTTTTTTCACTCATTTTTATTGTCGGTACCAAAGGAATAGGCACTGGAAGTTTAAAAAGAAGAAAGTTTTGTAGGTCACCTATTTCGTCTTTCCAGCGATTCTGAATTGTTCCCTGCAGTACATTTTCTACTTCTTTGTCATTTTCCAAATTAAAAACAGAAGCAATGTGTATAAAAATATTAAATTAACATTTATTTGACAATAAAGCAAATTACATTTATATGTGAACTTCTCAATTAGCCCTGTAAAGCTTCCTTGGGACTACTATACAGTGAAATCAGTAACATATTTTTATGTTGCTTAAAAGATAGATGCAAACTTCATTGTGAGGAAAGGCCACTTCAGTTTTCTTTTTGAGTTCAGAAATGGTGAAAATAATTTGCAGTTTATAAAAAAAAGAAGTAGTGTTAGCTCTAAAAACTGATTTTGTCTATATCAAAGCAGTGATACAAACAGAGGCAACAGAATTGCCCTAGTGGAGAACATCTGCACTTTTTCAGGTTGAGTTTTATTTTAAGTACAGTACTGCTTTTCCTCTTTGATAAGAATTTTGTTGAGTTCAGAATGAGAAAGTCAGTTCTGCACCTACTTAAGTGGACCATGGCATACTTTTGATTTTCTCAAGCCACTGGCAAGGAAGATGGGGGTAAAACCTTTGGAGATTTTCTCTGCAGAAACAAGTGCCCTGCTCATGTGCTTTGTTCATGACAATTTAGACAAAACTCCTTCACAAGATTTCATCTTTTTTCATCTGTTTATTTCTTTTATGAGTAGACCCCAGAACTTGATTTTTATTTTTCTGTTGTTGAAGACTAGGAATGCAGTGGCTTGAGCACGAGTGCTATTATTTCTGAGTTTCACGTGAAGCCCAAGTATTGGGAAAATCTCATGAGGAGACTTGTACATAGAATTCTGCCAGTTTGAAAAGATTTAAATATACCTTAGTTAAGTACACATATTTTAGGTATTGCTATGAACCACCTGAGGTTCATTCATCACAATTATTTTCCTTCAGTTCATGTTGAGAAACAGAGGTTGTTCTGATTCTGCACAAAACTGCTTCATATTTTTTCCTATTTTCTGTCTGACTTTTCTAAGATTTTACATGATGTCAAAAGCTCATAAAAATATCCCACAAAATACCTGATCAGAAACATGAGACCACAAAAGGGTCTCAACAACATACAACAGAAATGGTGCTGCTCATGTGTTTCCAGCATGAAGCTTACACTGCTATGAAATCTTAGGAAAAATAATAATAATAATAATTAAAAAAAAAAAACAGAAATAATGATTTTATGTGGAAAAGCAGTCACAATTTTGAATGTAATTGCAATACCAAAGAGTGAATGCAATTAAGTTCTTAGTCCTCCTATTTACAGCAGCAGAGTACAAATGGCACGTGGAAGACACGGTTTTAATCCTTTTTTTTTCTTCTTTTTTATAGTATATTGTGATAGAGACAATGCAATCAACAGTGAGATCAGCCCATATTATATGTCATAAAATGTTCCCACTCATGGTGGTCTTGAGGGTTTGGTGAATCTACTGGTACAAAGTTCTCACAGATACTGAAATCCTAAAGAATTCTTTCTTTTTGGCTTTTTGTCTTCCAATTGCTTCCTGTAACTCTATTTTACCATCTCTGTTTCCCTGAGTGTTCCCTAAAATACAACTCAGGAAGAACTAGATTACTATGAATGTAAATTTATTTTATAATTAACTTTCTAAATGGTTTTGATGGATACTGTGCTCGGCATTCTTGTTTCCAACCTCAGCAGGGAGGGTGAGCACCACACTACTACAACTTAGTGCTCTTCAGAGCTGAAGCTTAGGAAGTTCAGAACAGATTGAAGGAAAGTTGTCTAGTTGCTGTAGCAGGTGCTACCAGCAGCAGCCAAAGCCATGGTATGCAATTAACTCTTTCCGTGCTGAAATCAAGACAAGGGGAGAGTCTAGTGCTGTGCTAACTCCACCTCTGGTGCCTGTCACACACACACTGTCAAATTGAAACCTGCATGTATTACACATTACATGCCCCTTACCATNGGGGGGAAAAAAAAAGGAAAAGCTATCAAAATATATTCGAAGAAGACAGCTGCTCATCTCAAATTTGATACTTTGGTGATAGATGAAAGCACTGATGCTACAGGTATGGCTCTGCTTACTGTTTTTATTAGAAGTATTGGTAATGAATACGATGTCACTTAAGAAATTGCTTCTTTGGTGTCATTAAAGGACACAAGTAAATCTATGGATTTGTATGTAGCAGTAAAAATTATATTAATGTGATTTTCTTTACCATTTGTCAACATACCTGGTACTGCTATTGTTGGCACAATAGCAGTTTTGGTTAAAAAAAAGAGGGACTCATAAAATGAAGACAAGATGTTCTAATTGCTGCTGGTAACTCACATTTAATGAAACATCACTGCACCANTCCAGTCCCTACAATTCTGTGATTACCAAAAATGATGTTTCAGTTTACCTTATGATATGATCTCAAAGGAAAACGTAATTCCAGAAAATAAAAACTGTGGATGAAGGAAGAGTGTTCGGATGAGCACTATTTTGTTGAGACAAATAATACAGCACTATACTTAATCTGTAAAGAAATCATGANTATTAATGTGATTTTCTTTACCATTTGTCAACATACCTGGTACTGCTATTGTTGGCACAATAGCAGTTTTGGTTAAAAAAAAGAGGGACTCATAAAATGAAGACAAGATGTTCTAATTGCTGCTGGTAACTCACATTTAATGAAACATCACTGCACCATACATCAAGAAAAGTTATGTGTGAAAGCTTTAAAATATTGATAATATTATGGAAATTGTCATGAAAGCTGTGAATTTCATACAGTCTGAGAGACCAAAGGATCATCATTTCCAGGAGTTCCTTAGAAGCATGGATGCTGAATTTGGGGACCTCATTTACTTTTTAGAATTAAGGTAGTTAAGTTGAGGTAAAATGCTAAGAAGATTTTTTGATCTGTAAAATTAAAACAAGGAATTTAAGGAATGAAAGAGAAAATTCGTCCCAGAACATGAGGATTAAAAATGGTTCACAAACTTAGCCGTTTTTAGTGCATATGTCTGCTTGTTTAAATGAGTTAAGTATGCACCTTCAAGGTGAAAATCAGCTTATCCTGTGTATTCCAAAGAAATCATGGCAAGCTCAAGTTATAGCAAACAATTGTATGCTTTTTGATAGGTCAGACAAACACACTCCTTTGAACAGTGAAAAATATACAGCCTTGTTTTCCATTTTGACAAAGGAAATTGAGAATCAGTGTTAAGATAGATAGATTGACAAAAAAATCATCATTTTCCTGTATACTCATGACTCTGTATTCAGTCACTGTAAATACAGTGCAAGANCAAATATCCCACTAGCTTTGTTTTTGTTGCTCTCATTTTTGTTATGTTTCAGTAATAAAATATTTATTAAAAAAAAGAGTTTTGTTACTTATATACATTAGCTATATTATCCATTACATGAGTACAGCCCAAGGCAATTCCTCTTTACTCAATGCAGCCCAGCCACATCAAAATATTGGACACCCAGACTTTGAAATAAGAAGTTGCCTTGGACACTCATTCTCTAAAATTAGAATTTGCCTTGTCTTGATGAACTANAAAAATTTGATTATGTCTCTTTACCAGACTTTCATAAGACCTATCACATCAGAAACTTTCCTTGATTCACAATTTTATGTTACTCATGTCATCACTTTTTTGCAGTACACATATTTGTGAACAATTCTTTTTAATGATGAAACTCAGAAAGAGTAAAAATTCATTAAAAATCTCAGAAAAACACCTTGAGAGCTCACTAGGAATTGCAACCCCTTCCACTGAATCATATTGATGCATTAATTTCACCAGAAATAAAAGGTCAAATATCGCACTAGCTTTGTTTTTGTTGCTCTCATTTTTGTTATGTTTCAGTAATAAAATATTTATTAAAAAAAAGAGTTTTGTTACTTATATACATTAGCTATATTATCCATTACATGAGTACAGCCCAAGGCAATTCCTCTTTACTCAATGCAGCCCAGCCACATCAAAATATTGGACACCCAGACTTTGAAATAAGAAGTTGCCTTGGACACTCATTCTCTAAAATTAGAATTTGCCTTGTCTTGATGAACTAAAGCCTTAGAGAACAATGGTAAAGTTCAAACTTTACAGCTGTTTCTCAAAGTCCCTACAAAAACTTGAACAAGACAATTTATTTACATAGTGAACATTAATCTTACGTGATATATAGCTGATACCATTTCAACTCTGTTTCTTCTATTTTTTTCCCTTCTTTCTTGTGCTCTTAACTAGCTGCACACTTTTATGAATAGTTGCACAGTCCTTTCAATAGATTTTTGTTTGTATGTTTGTTTTTGAAACTGGGTCAGTGGATAAAAGCTGAGACCTGAAAACAGTTTGCTTTTGATTTCAGTGTAATTAGGATCCTGTTCGTGTATGGAGTACAAACACACTGGAATTCCATAAAACAGAGTGTGAGTGGAAATACATATATGTGCCCATAGTATTTAAGAGAAATTTGAAGAGGAATTTTATAATTAGTTCATAGGATTTTCTGCTTCGTGACTCAAAGGAACTTCACAGTACCTTTACAATGTTTATATCATCCTTTTAGTTCAAGTTTTAACAGTTTCTCAATGAGAGAAATATATATATATTCAAAACAATCAAATTGATAAAGGGTGATGCTCTGAAAATACTTTGGAATATTTAATACACAGATGAATAATATGCCATGTGAGTTTTCTTTTCTTGAATAATACTTTGAATAATACCATGAGAATATGGTATTATTCAAGAAAATAATGCCATATTCTCATGGCATTATTCAAAGTGTGTTTAAAAGAAAACACCATCTCCTCCAGCTGTCGTATGTTCTACCCAGCTTTCATTCCCTCTTAGAACTTTTCCCTCCAGCTTGGCAGAAATCAGCTTTCTGCAGAGGGTAACCCAACAGCAGTTAGAAGTATTAGGTTGCAGAAGTGATATTTCCACGTGAAACATTCCTGCAATGAAAATAGTAATTAACTAGTTGAAAAACAAAAAAAAACAAAACAAAACAAACAAACTAACTAACTAACTAAAAATAAAAGATGATCAGATGAACTTTTCACTGATTTTCTCAACTCACTTTGCAGTGGGACAAGGCTACTCTCACGGACTCTGTACTTGCAATCTCAGTGCTGTCAAAACAGTTAACAGTCAGCCTATTCAATGTTTAGCAATACCCTTAAATGAATCAGATTATTATCACCAGTCAAAGCCAGTTATAACACTTTACAGTTAAAAATTCAGTCTTAAAACATACTTGAGTATATTCCATGAGAAAGCTGTTTTGGTGTTCACAACCTAGAAAAACAATGGCAGGTTTATAGGTTTGTAGTCATTACTGACTCATGACAGTTTTCTCTATGACTGTGATGTCTTTGTACACAGGTTGCTTTGAAAGTAATGTCTCCTATTTATTTCCATGAAAACTATAACAAATACAGAGGGCAGAATAGTACTACTTGATATAGTAAACTCTTAGTTACAACACAGTAACAATCATTAGTTGATTTGCATGGATGAGCTTATCAAGACACTTTCATTTCATGGTGTGACAGCTGGGCATGGCCATCTGTAACATGGCTTGTTTTTCACCATTGCTTTCACCACTGCTGAAATGCATCAGCCACCACATCACTGTGCTCTGTTTGGTCTCCATCATATAGCAAGTGTCAATGAATGTCAATGAATGTCATTGAATGTCAATGGATGCAGTGTTTTTCCGCATGGAGGAGTTCAGTGACACATTTTTACTTCACCTGCACTTCCATGTCAGATGTCAATTTGTCAGACTGCCCCTCTGCTGCCATCTGTCACACAGCAACAAAATATAATGAAATGTTGGTGGAAAGGTTCAACCACTACTGCCATACCACCAGCAGCAACCTATGCCAGAGTGGGTCAACATTGTAAAATAGGAGGCATTACTTTCAGAGCATCCCTCATAGAAAGGGTTTGCTAAATTCCATTGTTGTTATAGAGTTTCTCATGGTATTTTTTTTCATAGTATTTTGAAACTAAATGTGCTTGCCTAATGCTTACCAACCAGAACATTATCTTTGATTTTCTGTTATTATTTTTAATATCCTGCACTTACCACTGGAAACATCATAAGAGCCTAGAAGCTCTAGCAGTAGGAGAGGAAAATGGAAGTTTGTTTTTTTTTAAAGCAAATGATTGGGGACTATGTTTTCCGTGACAGTAAGTAAGTGTGGTGACCTCTTAAATCAGCAAGTCATTTCATTCTCAGAAATATACAACAGACAGTATGAAATATTTCCGTTTCTTTTTCTGTCATTTAGAAATAAAATGTAGAAAACAAAATCTCAGGGTGTGGTGGGAATTTTTTTTTTTTTCCCCCAAAGGAAGGCAGAAATTAACTACATACATAGTAATGTTTATAGAAGATTAGAAGTTCTCCTCCTCTGAGCATTTAACATAGATTTGTCTTGACCTGCACTCCCTTGTTTAAATACAGATTGGAAGGGAATGTTTTGGTGCACTCTGGGGTCAGCGCAACTCCCTTTGACATGACATACTTCATATATCTACTTCAACCTGATAAAGCTAGACAAACCAATCATTTTCTGTCAGCCAAAAGACATCTTTTAAGGAAAAGAAGAAACAAATTCAGGCAAGCATTAGCGCCACCACCTGGGAAACCTGGAGGCCCAAGAAGTGATGATGGTTCACTTACGTAAAACATACTAACAAAAAAACCCTTCACTTTTCCCGTCCCAACTACGCACATAACTTTAGCCCTGAAAAAATAAAAATTAAACAAGAGGGCTGTGCAAGTGTTCCACGTAATAATGACCTCCTTCGGCCTGATTCACTGCCCACTCACCCCAACCCTACCGACATAATAAGCCTGCCACCACTAATGTTATAAAGTAGTAATTGTGCCTAATTGGTAGGGAGGTGACAGACCATTCTGGTAATGTTGTGAAACTATAAGAAAGGAGGAGTGAGAACATTCACAGACCCAGCAGTAATTATCCACTAATTTGGCCTGTTTGTGTGGGGACAGCTCATTATAGCCCTTAAGAAACTTCAGAATAAAGAGAGAAAGTAGGTAGGAGGTAAGGTTAAATAATTAGTGTTCAGCAGATTTTTTCTCCCCTTAATTCAAAGAAGAGGATTAGGGAGGGAGAAATGTGATGAGTGTAACAATTGGGAATGTTGTAATGTCATCTTCTGTGTGAGTTTTACATATTCAAAAGCAAACAAAAATAGTTTACGAGTCACTGTGGATTAAAAAAAAAAAAAGACATATTCCAGTAGTCCTCTGGAGGCTGGACAATACTTACCAGTTTTAATTGTATGATGCTAGTCTCCTACAGTTTGGGCAACTTTTTGGCATGAAACTTTGCACTGAAATGGATTTCTTAACTTTAGTTCTCACGTTATTTTGTATTTTTTTCCAAACATCATGCTGTGATTTTAGCACGAGTTTAATTCTTTATATTTCTATTAAAAAAAAAAAGTCTACATTTTTCTAGACTGTATCATTTCTTCATTATTAAACAGCTAATGAACTATGCCTGAGAGGCCACAACACAGATCTTACACTGGGTGCAGTTTGAGGAAGGGGGGTCACTAATTTTCCCAGACTGTATATACTTATTTTACACTTATTACCACTTTCTACTGAATTGATTGGCTTCAGATTTTTTTTATTCAAAAAAAAAAAAACAACTAACGAACAAACCAAGAAAAGGAATATTTCTCCAACAGTCTTAACTTTCTTTGAGATCTGTAATTTCATTATTTGATCAGCTGAAGTAACTGATGTGTTCTTTTTGCAAGCTACTGAGTATTCTGATAAGATGATTATTTCCCAAATAGGAGGCAGTGAAAGTCTGAAACTCTTCAGAAACAGAATCCTAATGTTAACCAAGGAAATATAAAGCATACTTTTAAAAAGTCATTCTGCTCATTCTCTTTACATTGTTCTATGATCAAGTGATTTATCAGACATTGCTGCATGCAATCAGTATTACACTTGGGTTGGATATTGTGCTGCCTGGAAAAGTTTAAGAACAATCTCCATTAGGAAATGTTTCCTTACTTCCACTCAGAATTTGTTTTTCCTGAGCTGTTCCCAGTCTGCTACCATATTTCAGTTTCACTTTCTTTGGATAGTCCTGTCTGACTTCCAAATTTGTGTTAAGAAAAAAAAAGAAAGAAAGAAAGAAAGAAAGAGAACCAAAAAAAGTCTGATTTAAAATATAAAAATAACTCAAATTAGAGCTGTAGAAGTAGATTATGCTTCACAGTCATCAATTTTTGCAGCACAGTCACCAATAAAAATCTAATCCCCTATAAACAGTCTTACGAGGGAATTATTCTCAAAGGATTTCATCAGGATCTTACGTTTAAATCTGTGGGTAGCGTGTTTAATTGCAGTTCAGTTCCAACACTGGTTCACATTACGCTAATAATTTTGCATGTTTTCTGACGCTGAGCGGACATGAAAATCTTAGCACTTACTACAAGGGGTTTGAGCACAAGAAAAACAGGGGCAAAAGAGGGCGTACAAAACTTGGGCAGCTCTGCAAGCGAGCGTGCAGCTCTGTGTAAAGTTTTCACTCAGGCTCTTGCAAACTACCTGTCTAAAACAGTGCTTTTGTTAAAGTTCTGGCTGTTGTGAATAGGCTCTGAAAGCACCAGAGCTGCTCTGTTTATTTTCCTGCCTCTTCCTCCCACGGCTGGGGGCTTCCATCTTCAGCCCCCTGCAGCCTGCTCCGTCCTGTTAGTGCAGCAGGAGTTGGTGCATCACAGCAAATCTCCCCCGGTCCGTGGCCACTTTGCTTTTCACGCCGCTGAGTGCAGCAGTTAGCAAAGAGTTTTCGTGCTTCCCTTGAAACACAGCCACCTGCTTTTAGGAGCTGAGCCGGTGCCTCATTCCACATACACAACCAAACAGCCAACAGATGGTGATAATGTTCATTTTCTGTGCGTAGCGTAATGTCCCTCAGCAGAAGGCCTGGAGAGAAATGGGGACCAGACGAGAATACAAAGTTGTTTCTCTCTGTTCTTACTGCTGACAAAGCGTTGTCTTCTGAATTGGGACTGTACAGTGTAAGTATATTATATGCCATTGATTAAAATAACCTTCTGTTATCAAATAAATTGCTTTGCTTGTGAGTACTGAAAGGTTTCATAAGGTAGAACTTCGGTTGTGTGATCTTTATCTGAACTTGAATATGTTACCTGATTTTATAATGGACAACCCTGAGGTTTTCTTAGTCTGCACAGTTTTCTGTGCATTTTGCACAGGAATCTCCTTTTTCTCCCCTGTACAGGAGACATATATACAGCACATGTACAGGTAATATAAAATGGATTAGATACATACTGATTATATAATACTAAATACAGATGAATTAAAGGCAAAAAGGTATCATTGTACATTATGGCTGAGAGTAGGTGGGACATTCTTGTGCAGCTGAAATTAAAGGAAAAAAAAAATCAATGAACCTGGCCAGCTGTGTAATAAGGTGCTTTGCAGGTTGGTGAGTATGATAAAGAGCAAAAAAGACCGACAGGGAAGAAAGGGATAAACTTTAAATAGAAAACAACAGAGAAATGCAGTTACTTCCTTTATCTTAATGCAGGTGTTGATATTTTATGACTGCCTTGGAAACTTTTCACTGTGTGTATTTTTTTTTCCCCAGCAAATGATATGTAGCTCGATGTAAAAACAGTTGGCTGCAGAAACATGCTGAAACATATTTAAAAATATAGCAGGAAAAATAGATATAGAGGAGCACAGTGCTTTTCCTGGTAACACTCCTCTTTGTGAACCTTCACTGAGTTTGTGTAAACTTTGACGACCTGAGATACAAAAGGGATCTGCTTTATGTCAAAAGGGATAGAAAGGGCATACCACCCCTTCACAGCACTTCTTCTTCTTGAAGAAGAAGGAAATATAAATCCTTTCATAGAGGGTAACTAAAAAATAAATGTAACGCTCCTAAGAAAAACATAAAGCAATTCTAAGTGAATGAAAACACAGACTTCATTTACTTTGCTGAAACAAAAGGAAAACTGCTGGAGAATTATTTTGTTGTATTTGTTATATGTTTATTTATATTATTATGGCCATTATTGACAAAAAAAAAGTATGTGCAGATGTGTGGGGCAGAAACTGGAGTTATGAAGCGTTCCCTCGTATCTCCTGAGCAATAACCATCAGTAGTTTACCTAAGCTAATATTTTACACCAACTTTCCTCATTCATTTCGGTGGCCCACCCCAGCTTTTATTGCACCACTGAGCTCTCATCAAAATTATTTATGTAGTTTTCTACTTGTAAAAAAGTGTTTGTTTTGTTTGCTTGTTTGTAGTTTACCAATTGTTTTCCTTTTCTTTGCAGCTTTTACTTAATGCCAGGTTTCTATAAAGAGAAGCTGAGAAACGGAAAAGCCAGAAAACTGCAGTGGGGTAGGGATTCCTCTGGAGAGATTTCTGGTGCTCATTCCCTGTGAGTCCCAGGTTTGCTGTAGAAAAAAAAAAAAAGAGCTAGAAAGTTTAGAGTTGACTTCACTGCCAGAAATTCAGCAGAGCTTTTAGATGCCTAGCTGAATAGATAGCAAGTTTGAAGTGCTGTTAATCTTAGGGTTTCTCCTGACAGTTTCACTCCATTTGCCCTCATAAAACAAGACTCTGCTGTAGACCATGTCTGAACTTCACAGGGATATTGTAGGAGAACATGTAGTCAATATCTTGGAGATTCCAGTTACTGAGACCGTGAACCATGGGGGTTGTAGAAAAATTCTGTGTGGAAGGCCCAGTACCCATAGGTAACCACATTAAAAAACATTGCAGATAGAGAGAAGAGCTCTGTACATGTTTTGGGCACCTGTTACTTTTTACTTTATTTTTTCTTGTACTGATAGTTCATTTCCCAAACAATACAGGACCCGCTAGAATATTACAGTCACGCTTAGGTTGCAGTTTGTATTCTATTTTGATTAGTTTCTTTCTTTGATATGAATTTTTGTATACTGGATTTGTAAGATATTCTAGTCAAATGTTTTTGACTATTCAGCGTAATCCTAATGCCCTTGTGTTCTGAAAGGGCCTTGAATTCCCCACACCACGTTGAATCAATGAAAACTGTAACATTAACAGGCTGTCTTACAGAGGAGAATGATTACAATCCATCATGGCAAATGTATTACGCTTGGCAGCTCAGCTCCTCATGGAAGAGGACATGAGACAGGAAACAAACTTGCGCATTTTTCAGGTAGCTCACTGATATTTCTGCATTTTCAGTTGTCTTTGATAAATGACTGAGAAATCTGCCTTCTAATAACATTTTTCTTTTTCTTTTTTTTTTTGAACAATACATTGTCAAAAAAAAAAACCAATCAAGCCTTCTAAAATTCATATTTGTCTCTACAGGAAATTTCAAGAAAACTGAAGAATCTCATCTTCTTTCAAACTGTTTTAAAGCAAAGGCAACTCAATTGCCTACAAAAAGCTTTTTAAATATCTAATATTGATACTCACTACAAACATTACTTGAAGTAACAGATCAGAGAAGATGAATTGCACAACTCAGAAGGCCTTAGAAACAAAGACATAACTCTATAACCCATAACCTATAACCAGAGTTTACCTTCTAAAAGGAAAACTTCTTCCAAATAGCAAGGATAGACACGATTTTGGAAACTGTTTGGAAAGCTCTTCCAAAAAGGAAAGCGTTTGAAGGATGTGTGAGTGAAGTGTGGAACAGTACTGGTTATACACTGTTTAGGAAGGAGTGAGATAGAAATCAGGGAAGCAAGATGTGCTTACTGGGGTAATGACTAGAAGGACACAACTTAAAGGTCGTAAATAATTTTTGTGAATATGTTTTTTAATAAAATAGGAGAAAAGAAATACAAGTGTATAGCAGTAAACCATTAAAAATCAAGATGATACAGCTCTCTATAGTAAGAGAAGGCAGAAACATTCAATAAATATTTCTTTTTGATACTGGAAGGTAAACCTAGATAGTGTATTTTTATCAGATGACAAAGAATTTACTTTTCTTTAAATAATAACAGAGAATGGGAAAGCCAAACAAGATCTCTTAGTAGCAAATCCGTTTAACTTGTATCCAGTTTTGAGAACCTTTGAAAATCAGGGTAAATAAGGAATATGGAAAGAAACTTAATCTTGTAGTACCATTTAAGAAAGGGTAAATGATTTCATTTAAACTTGTTGAGCACTATTCCTAGGACAAAATATTGACAAGTAGAATGTGGGAAATAGGACAAAATTTATAAGATATTAAGGAATGCTGATATGACAGGTAATTTAGGAAAAACAGATCTTGTAAAATTAATATTCTTGATAGTAATTCTTTGCTTAAATGCATTTAACATTCTTAGAACCTCTCACTGGATTACACACTGAAAGAGTAAAAAATTAGGAATCAAGCTTGCAGTGCTGCCATAGTTAAAAAATAACAAACCGGTTCATTGTTAAGTGTGAAAAAATGATTGTGAACAGAATTTTTTGTTCAAATATTCTTCTTTTTTTATTTTTATTTTTTTTTGTGAAAGCACAAGTGTTAGCTGTTGCTCCATGGATATTTAATGTTTTAATGACAATAAAGTGATAAAAATGCGACATCATTAGAGACTGGATTTGCTGATGGCTGAAAGGCTGGGAAAATGTTAAGTAAAGGCAATGGCAACGACCTGTGTTCATGCCTTGTTAACAGGAATAGTGTTTTATTACAGCTAAAGGTAGAATCCACAGCGCTTAAAGACTATCTTGTTCCTGAGAAGCTGTACTTGAAAACCTACCAAGGCAGTAGTAGTCTGTTGGCTGAGCTTCTGAAGTTATGCACCAGCTGAAAAAACAGATGTTCCTCACAGCTCTATTGAGGAGAGAATGATGAGTAGGGAATAACTATAAGAAGGGAATAAAAAAGTCATGTTTTTGTGATATAGCTCATAGAATCTTAAAATATCATCACCTGAATAATTCACTTACTTTGTCCCGTAAGACACTCCACTGTTAGCTATAAATTAGTGTCTCAAAAGAAACACAAAGTTTGCATCACTCTAAGCCTCCATTCTTCTTCCTAAAAGTAAAAATAGCCACTAAATCTCACTCAGTGCTACATGGATAAACTACATGCGTCTGTGTTTCTTGATTGGATTGGTCATAAACCTGATTCCTAAACTCCTAATGAACTACTTAATACTACTTAATAGCATCTACTTCAGTTACTTATACAAGTAAAGCATGAGTTAAAGCCAAATAATATACTAAAAAAAAAAAAAAAAAGGAAAAAAAAAACAAACAAAATANAAAAAAAAAAAGGAATAAAAAAGCCACACAAATTGAAATGATGTTATCAAACAGAGTAGGGAAATTTAAATTGTGTATTTTTATTTTTCCATGGGTTATAACAATATGAATATGAGCAATGAATTCTAATAACTGAACAATATTACCTGCATCAGACTAAATATTATAAATTCCAATTAAAAATAGTAATCGTAAGCTAAATCTGAACTAAGTATGGGAATTTAACTTGCAACTATAGAACAATATAATCATTTTCTTTCTGTCTTCAGAATGGTCATAGTCACATTCATATATAACAGTTTGGTAACTTTAAATCCAGTGAGCCCTTGTGGATAGGGAAAAATAATTCAACTACTATTCAACACTTGGCCATATAAACTAAAACTAGAGTAGCAGTTAAAATATGATACTGTTTTGGATACAAAGTAAGTGATCCTAATGATTGTAGATCTTATATTATATTGTATATTGTATTATTATATTGCAGAACTATATAGAACAAACAAATAAACAACAGTGAAAACCTTTTAGAGGGAAGAAAAAAAGAAAGAAAAGTACAGAAATATAGAGGAAGGAAGGGGAATAAAAAAAAGAGAGGGGAGAAGAAGGGGAAGGGGAAGGGGAAAGGGAAAGGAAAGGGGAAAGGGAAAGGGAAGAACAGTAGCAGCTGAATTTTAAAGTTTTTGT
>VXAB01002528.1:947203-1129772 GCA_013399175.1 Odontophorus gujanensis | reverse complement strand
AGAAAGGCTAGATAAACACACATATAGACAAAACCTGCTCAGAATAATCCTCACCTATAGGGGTATCAATTCTTTCCCTGAAGTCAGAATTTCAAATAATTAGTTTCCTGGGCAGCTTTGGAAGAAAAGCTGCTATAGTTAGTTGAAATGAAAATGCAGACAGTCTAAATTTACCTTCACTTCTCTATACAAAATACAGAGAAGCAATGTTGAAGAGTATATTTAGAAGGCAAACTAAACAGATAATATGAAAGATCAACCTGGCAACCCTCTCACACAATCTGTGCTTGGATTCTAATGCATACGATTGCTGCAGAAAATATAAGGAGATTTTTTTCTTGTACACTGGTATAATTTTGGATTGCAAAACCCAGATCTGTTCTGAATAATAGGAACACCTCAGGCTAAGGTCAGAACTGAAGTTACAGGATCAGAACTCTGCTAAAACCTGGTCTAAGACAACTTTGGAAGCAGCTTCACTTATGCAATAATCCAAAAGAATATAGAAAAAAAATAATGTTAGTTGGAATTAAACTGCTTTAATACTATTCAGAAATTATTCTAATGGTCAGAAAAGTTTCTGCTTGGATTGATCCAGAAAAGTTGTTGTGAATAACAGGTCAGTTCAAATCATGTCCTCAGAAGCCTCCAAAATTCAGCACTTGAAAGAATTTCAAAATTTGGAAATCTCTTACTAAAAAACTGTTAATTAGCACTGAAGACCACAACTTCACTTACATGAGAGAAATCTCAGAAAGAAATGAAAGTGAGGTCCTCAGATGTTGTATCCTGGCACAACTCAAAATCTGTTTCTCCTCCTGTAGGAAAAGCTGTGTCACAACAATGAGAGGCTCTCTACCTGTTTAGAAACAGTAGAATATTAATTATTCTGAATACCTTTTTTTTTTTTTTTGTATTCTTGTCCTGTAATTTGTATTCTTCATTTCTAAGTATTTTCACAACTAAGAGATGGTGCTTCATATTCCTTCATTACAAGAGGTACTTGGAACAGTATGCTCAGTACATAACTCTTCTGATTGTTTTATAAATGTTAGTATTATTTACATTATTTAGTGCAATGCATGATGGGAGTCTTAACCTTCAGAGACACTTTAGTATGAATCAGCAGTTCAAAGCCACACTTGAAGCATCAATTCAGACGGCTTCTGGTCTTTGGTTCTCTATAGGAGTCAGCGGCTTTGATCTGACTTGCACTGCTCCTCATCCCAGAACAAGTGCTGTTCGCACATTACAGAATCACACCACTTCATAGGCAGCACCACACAAGCGGTCAAGATTTTAACTCATGGGAAAACACCAGTGGACTTGAAACAAAATCTTGAATATTAAAAATAAATAAAAAAGAATTCTCAAGGAGTCACTGGGAAAAAGAAAATGTTGGCCTTACCCGATCTGCATCTGTTCTTTATGTTTGGTTTTGGCCACCTGATTATCCAGATTAGACAACTAGTAGTACCTTGCATCATACTCATACAATCAATAGGATTTAATGTATGGCAAGGAAACCTAAAGAGTATTGCAGGCTCTGTAACTGGAACTGCTGAGAACTGATACGTGTGTGGAAGGGCAGGGAAGCACTCCACAGTGGAGACTGCACAAATCCTGCTTCCAGGGACAGTCTCTTTCTAGGACAAGTCACAGCAGGCAAATGGATGCATACATGATTTTGAGGGCATCGATCTTTAATTTACTCACTAGACCTCCCTACTGTCCCAAAAGTTAGGTTACAAGTTATATTCTTGATTCTGAGGGTAAAGTAAAATTGAACACGAATAAAAATGCAGAACTACACTGCAGGAGCAAGGAAAGAGCACAAGATACCCGGTCACCACAGTGATATGTTACAGACCATGGGCAGTGTTAAGGAAAACAGAAATACAAATAGCATGTTGGTCTGCTCCTGGTGGTGTTAGAGAATATGCTATTTTTCAAATTTCTCATTAAAAGCTATAGTAAAAATGGAGAATTTCCATGCCACGTACATATGCCCTATACTTAATTTACATTCTTCAGTCATCAATAAAAATATCTTCATTATATCTATAAAATATAATCATTCCTTTGTAGAAAACAAAACAAAACCCCAAACCCAACTGACCTGTAGGTTGTGCTATTGTGATTTTAGTTTATATTTCATTTAGGAAAAGTTTTATAAGAACAGCCATATGGAATATCAGGAGATCATTCCCTGTTTATAGGACTGCTGTCCAAAGAGGATGGAGCTAAATCTTTTCAAGAAAATAAGAGTAAGCATCCCGTCAGTGCCAGCCTCAGTATTTGGCCCCTACAGAAGACATTGCTATGGTAACAATTAGTCAAAACATTTGTTCCAATAAAACTACAAAAAGTTTAGGAATTTCTGCTAATTTTACTTTTTTTAGATATTACAAATATGGTCAATTAATAAATTATAATAGTATTATTTTAGTGCTTTCAACACATAAACAGCTTATATGAGTTTTACTACTACAGTGGAAAGCACCTTTATGCTGTGCAACATACACTGAGGATGCCACTTCACCCTCATAATAAGACTAAAATTAAAATAGCTATGTCAATTTTATGTCGTATACAAACTTTGCTATTTAAAATACAAACATTCAGTTTGATAATTGTGATTTGGAAGATCTAAGAAAGCTAAAACCTGAAAACTGAGCATCCTAGTTGTTTTCAAGTGAGTAGACATCAGAACAAAGGGATCATAATCTTACTGTCAACTTACAGTAATAATACAGCATAAAAGGAAAAAAAGTCTGCATCTCCTTATATCTTTAGCAAGATAAAGAACTATGTTATTCTATAGCATTTACTTTTTCCCAATCTCCTGAAGATTCTAAACTCATGCCAAGATAATAAATCATTCATATAAACTCACTGTTTTCCCAAGTGAAAAAAAGTCTCCAGGAAAATTACATTTCATTGAAAGGAAAGCTATGTCATTTCTAAAAAAACCTTTTTATTCCGGGTCTGCTCCCTCAAGCTTTAATTTCATTTGCTGCAGCTAGGACTCTGACAGTCCTTCTTTGGCATTTATTCTCATCACGTTTTCTTTTACGAGTTCAAGTAATGTCCAAAATTAGACTGAGGGTTGGTGGGGATGAATTGGTAAGAGGAATCTGAACTTTTGTTCCTACAAGATAAGTTGACATGAATTATCTGTTTGAACGTTTTGATTCAGGTATATGCTAGCACCCGCCATAGTCTCACTGTTTTTACAAAATGTTAACAAGAAGCTTAAAAGGATTTTGATGAATAGTATTTGAATTAGTCACATTTAAGTGGTGCTAAGTTAATTGCTTTTGGAGCCCAGACAGTGATACTCAGCCCTTGTAAAAGGATAGATGTGGCACAACAAGCACTCATCTAACAAACCTCAGACCATATTTTAGACAGGGCATTTCATACTGCTATGAGTACAGTTTTCATAAGCAGAATAAAGATAGCTCCATAAACCAGTGTAGCAGTCCTTACATCTTGCAACTACTAACATTTGTGACACTCTATTAGATATAGAGTAGAAAAGATTTTGGATGTGATCCTCTACACTAATATATCATTATTGCACTGACAACCTCAGCTGAGAGCTTGGCAGACTAGATGCCAAAAGTATGTTGAAGAGCTCTTTATTCACAGGTATATTTGTTCATTGAAACATATTATTTCAAGAATTAACTTTTAATGTAACTAATTTTTAACTTTTTTGGATAGTAGATGTATTGAAGTTTTCTAGTGAATAACACCGTGAGATGTGCCCATACTCACCCATGTTTCCTACTTCAAATATTGGGATCATTCTACTGCTTTTAAAGGTTACTTGGGCTGTTCAGAAGAAATTGAGAAGAAAAATGTCAAAATGAAAAAAAAAACAACAAAACAACCACAAGTGGGATATGCATTACTGTCACAATTCTGCTCCACAGCATTATGCTGAGGAGATGCAGGGTTTCTCTGTTCAGTTCAGAGAAAGTTCAGCTTCATTTAACTAGCTGTTCTCTCAGTTTACTTGAGCGTACTGTGTGTGAATTTTCACACCAGATAAAACTCAAATTTCATAAGTCTGATGTTATTTTTACTTATGTTACAGGTAAATGACAGAGTTCAGAGCCTCTTTTAAGGAGATCACAGTCTCTTTCCAAGTAGGGTAGGAATAGATGTCATATTAGGAAGAAACTATGTTTCACACTGACATATCCCTTCTGATCCACCAAGTTCAGTGGGATCATTAGATTCAGAAACAAAGCAAAATTTGGCCTACCATTTCAGCTGGTTCAGTGCAACATTATGGAATATTCTGTGTCCTCTACATACCTAATTGCGAGACCTCAGAGAAAATGTTGTCCCATTCACTGTAAATTAGGAGAGTCCATGGGGGAAAATAATTGCATTAGAGATACACACAAATCACTTTAAGTTCACCTGTTTCAATGTTTGAAAATCATTTTCTTTTCCTCTGTAAACAATGACAGTTTCAACAGGACCTGAAGTGTTATTCTTAACAAATAATACACTAGTCTGTCATATGGTTAATATTAACGTCTCTCTATTCAAACATGCTGAAAACTGAATAGAACAGTTAACATATAACAGTCACACATCCTTTGCTGAATACACAATCGCATCTCTAACATGAGCTGAAGGTATCCTCACCATTTCAGAGCTCCATCAGTCATTCAGTCAAACATTTCATAATATTAAAGTACATTGCTCTTGCCCTCTTTCTGGGTCTTTTGGGGGTGCTAAGTGAACACATTCTCTCATTAAAGGCATTGCTTATGATATAGCTCTTTCTTCAACAGAAATCCTGCAGTGTGTTTCCAATACATTGCCGTAAGAGAGTTTGCACAGCTTGGTAGGATTTGGGGGCAAGTGGGCCTTATAGCTGGATTGAAAGGATTTGGTGTTGACAGAACAGTAGGTGAAAAATTTTGCATTTTACTGCAGAGATTACATTTCTTGATGAAACTAATGGTGAACAATTACTAGTGAGCATGCTTCAGAAATTACTGAATCAGAGCTTTATGCAGAAACCATTTTTTAAATAACATGTATGTTCACCTATGGATAGATGCACGCTCACTTGGCTTATGTCCTCAGCTGTTAGGATACAAATGGTGTTAACAGAAAAGTCACACAACTGGGCTGATGTGAAGCTGAGACTCACTTAACACAGCTCATCTTCCATAGGTTTGTCTGGTAAGGTTTTTGTGCCATACCAGCACAGGCAACTCAGCTCAGTGAGATTGTGCCCAGCCACTATGTAGTTCATAAAACACTCCTTTCAGGGATCCCACCTACAGCCTCATCCTCCTGCTATGACAAGAGCTCTTGCAGCTTTTTAGAAAGGAATCTAAATGAGGCATGCTCCATCCTGGGCATAAAGCATAATTTGCCCTCAAAATGACTTTTATTGAAAACACACAGCAAAGATTACAGCCATAGAAAGTTCTGTAAACAAGACAATTTCATCATCTTAAAAAAAAGAAAAAAAAAGCCAAAACAAAGCAACAAAAGCAAAACACACACACAAAAAACCAAACAAAAAAAAAAAGAAAAAAAAAAAAGAAAACCAAATTAAGACTTGTTGAATGAAGATTTGTGAAGAGGATTTTTTTAATGCCTCAGCTAGGCACAAAATAAATGACATACATCTTCAGCATTTCTTTTTCAAATGTACTTGACAGTGGTTAAAATATTGCTTTATTCTGACTAAACATACAACAGCACTGTGTGACCAACTGTGCTATTTTAGGAAGTCTTGAGACTTGTGAACTGGAAAGTCTGGGGCACATCTAATAAATTTAGCAATTAATTTGCTGCAAATAATATTTTAATACATTCTGCATATATGGTAATTTTTTAAAATCAATTTTCTGACATTATCAGGGAAGGCTATTTGGTAGTTATTTATTCGTATTCTTTTTCCCCACAAATAAGCAGATATTTTAGTAACAATGAAAACATTAACATGTGAGTCACTGAACCCAATTCATTGCATTATTGGCATATTATGTTACAATTTATTGGGAGAAAGAGGGACTCAAGAGAAAGGAAATGCAAAAAAATGCTTATAATATGACTGAGATACTGTAACCAGGAAAAAAAAAAGCTTCTCTAAGGCCTTCTCTAAGGCAGCAGGGATTGATTTGCTGGAAACCATCTGCTCACATATAGCCCCAACAGAATCAGCTGTGTGCAGGCTCCTGTGTCTGCCCATCTGGAGCTATCTGCAGGGTTGGAGCTTTAAAGTTCACAAGCCAAAGCCACGATTAATTAAAGTGATTAGAGAACTGAGAGCAGGATCAAATTAGGACAGCGTGGACACCTACCAGCTGTCCTCTGATCACAATGGATCTCCCAGACTCACCTCTGAATAACCCATAATAACAATGTTAAAAAAAATACACGCATACTCAGAAGTGCTCGAGAGCGTACAAATGCCGTCAAAGTATAACAATTTAGAAACATTTTGGGATCAGTGATGAACAGCAGTTTACATTCCCGCTCTTAAAAACGAAACCAACCCAAACCTGCCATATAGTGCATGCTTCTGCACTTTGAGTTTCCCTTGTTCTTCCTCCTCCAACCAAGAAGCTCTGATGAACAAAGCTCAGAGGATGGAGCAGCCACAGGGCCACTGCATCTTCAGAGGCCCTAGTCTCTCTCCAGGCTTAGCCTGACCCAAAGCTCCTAAAAGTTTCCACTGACTTTCTTGAGCTAACTGACATGCTCAAGTAAGGTAAAAGAGTCAAGCATCTGGCTCATTTAAGGATTTACGGTCATTCCACAGTTAGTGCCAAGAAGTAGATGTTCGTGTGTCTCCTCCCTCAGTATGAACCTAGAACTGAAAGCAAGGGGGACCAGGTCTGTGCTAGGATTCTGGGACTTGCACCCCTGGCCAGCATTCACCTCCGTGCTGCCCTGAAACCAAGAATGGTTCTAAGAACACTCTTGGCTTTTATTGAAAATAGGATGCATAGCCTAAGCCTTCTGACAGCCGAACAGGACAGTGTTAAAATACTCTGGAACTGAAACTGAAACTGTATGTATAATCCTGCCAAGAAAGCACCTGATGTATGCCTTATCCCTCCTGGAACTTTTCTTTCCTTTAAAAAAATATTTTGTTAAAAAACACTATGATATGAGGGCGATTGACTATTTGGTTTCTTCTAAGTAGATGCTCTTAAATTAATGCATATAAATAATTTGTATTTAATTTCCTCCTTTCCTGTTTAGCAAAGCATCAAATGCACAGATTTCTTATTCCCCCTCCTGCGACCCCCACACAAAGTCACTTGGTCAATGCTGAGTCTCTTTGCGCTTCACTTTTTAAGACAAATTGTGCCTCTCGATCTGCCTTGGCCATAGGGCTCATAGGCAGGAACGCGGTGTTCTCGCTTGCGCTGCTCTCCGCCTCTAAGCTTGTCAGTTCGAAGTCCTCCGACCTCCTCGCATCAGTCAGAATCCGAATCTGCTCCTGCACAGTTTCTAGCAATATTTTCACTTCTTGTTGTTCTGCTATAAGACAATTACTGACAGGGGAACTCACATTGACAAGTTCAGCTGAATAGGAGTTTTTGCACCATTTGATGCCTGTTACTTCAGAAACATTTTGCATTTGCATGCAGGCTTCGTCCAAGCCCACAGATGGGATGATGGGAACTGAGTTGGCCCTTGAAGACGAGTATCCGACCAAGTCCTTCTGATCCATGTTATTAAAATAAGGGGTTGTCTCTCTTGAAGGCAGTTGCATATTTATTGAAGTATTCTGAGGAGTTTTTAAACCACTAGATGAATACCTGAAAGGAATAAGAGAGAAATTTCGTTGCACACTGAAGAGCCAGATGTGAACAGTGGAAGGAATGTTGTATGAGACTCAGAGAGCTGTGCTGCAAGGGTACATGGCTGTTTTGAATCACACTCAGAGCACTTAGTGCTAGTGTGGCCCTAGAGAAAAGAGCAGGCTCTGGAGATCTGGGTTTTATTGCCACTGCTTTTCCCTCTGTCCCATTTTCCCCACCAGTACATGAGAATAATAACTTTTTACATGCTGTCAGGAGTTATAATGTATTGGATATAAGGAAGAAATTTTTTTACAATAAGGGTGGTGAAGCACTGGCATGGGTGCCCAGATAGGTGGTGGAAGCACTGTCCCTGGAAACATTCAAGGTCAGGCTGGACCAGGCTTTGAGCAAGCTGACTGAGCTGTAGGTGTCCCTGCTCATTGCAGGGGAGTTGGACTAGAAATCCTTAAGGGTCCCTTCATGCTCAAAAGATTCCATGACTTTTTTTTTTTTTTTTTTAAATCTCATTCCTTCATTTCTAAGCGGAGAAATGGATGAATGCTTTCTTGAACACCTGAACTCTTACTATCAAATCACTACTCCAGAAAACACTTAAAAAGGTGAAGAAGAAGAGAAATTGAAACAAAATGCAGTTTTATGGTCCTTAATTGCATGGAAACAGTTATCTGTGCCCCCTTTTCAAATATGCAGAGCATATAAGCACACTGTAACCCTGAAGAACATGTCACTTTTAGTAATCACTCAATACTGACATGATTTGATTTCTTAGTCCTCATCTGGAAAATATTATTCACCTATTCTTCAAGAAAAATCCTTGTCCTTCATTTACATATACTATACTATAATTTCATTTACTGTAAGGCAACTTCAGTGAATTTTTATCAACATTTCCATTTAGATTCAGAGCCAGATTCTTTATTCTTATCAGAAAATGTTTTCACTTATATATTTAAAAAACAGAAATGGAAAATATACTAAATAGAAAGGAAACAATGCTAAAGATGATGTTTTCCATTTCAGAAGTATTAGTAAAAATCCAGTATTTCCACTTGTTGTGACTACCAAGAACCACAGGCAACACCTCCATGCTGGATCCTATTTTATGCATCATTAGCTTTGTGTTCTTATCACTACTCGATCGGGCAAGCCAATGACAAATCTAACATGTTTTATCATTGATCATGAAAAGCAATATGTACATCTGGTATGGAGCAAATGTTTGAGCTCAGACAGGAAGGAAATTTTCTGAAAGTTGCTTAAACCTACTGGACTTCCCCCAGGGTACTCTATTTACACGTGCATAGCTTCTTTTGGCATTAGCGGGAGGAGAACTTAGAAACAGCAATTAAAGTGTTCAAAACAGCCACAGCCCAATAAAAGCATAGAGATTTGCTTTGGCCCCGTCCTCCTGGTGAGCTGTCAAACAAAAGAGGAGGAAAATATCTCTAGGCTCATTTCCAGGAGTGTGCTGATTTGTAGTCAGCTCATCTGCAGTTTGCACAACTGCTTGATATTAGCCTGGACACATGCACACATGCAGTGCTGTGCAGTCGCTACACTGAAACTCTACAGCAGCATCCCTAAATGACCAAAAAGCAATAAGGAAGAGGCACCGAGAGCTTTGCTGCTGTCTGATGGAACGAGATACTGCTTTGGGAAGTGGGACCCAGGGGAACAATAAAGCACGTGGCTTTTAGGAATAAGGAACAGCATTTCTTGCACAAGCTATACAGCTGCATTTATGCTTTACTCTGAATCAGGAGGGATCAGCTTTTGGTTAATTATGTTTCTTCAGTGCTTAGACACACTTCTGGCCATCTACTGAGGGCCATTTTTAAACAGTTTTTAAGAATCAGTATGAATGAAAAACTGATTAGTAAAATTATTCCAAAGGGAGGACAACTGAAAAAAAAATAATAATAAAGGAAAACAAAAGAGTGCAGACCTGTTATGCCCATTCTTGTTTCCTTTGCATTTGCTTATTATATAATTGTTCAAACGACTATAGCTGGAGGGATCTCATCAGCTGCATTATTCCCCTTTTTGGTAATTCAGGCCCTAAATATATTCTGGGCTGCACCCTGAAAACAAAGGGAGTGAATGTTTTTAATGAATTTCACATGCAATGAATGTATTATATGGATGATATATGAGTGAAACCAAGAAAAGATGGAATTATCTAAATGAGTTCAGTGATAATAACAGTAACATTTGCCAATTCCATAAAAAGGATTCAATAATTCTTGGTATTTGAAAAACTAATTGGCAGTAACAATAACATGTAACTCAATGCCTGGCATATTTCCATAATGTTTTTTGTTGGTGGTGTTTTTTTTTTGTTTTTTTTTCTTTTCTTTTTATGTGCAGATGAACACACCAATTTTATGCCAGAAGTACATGTTTCTGCCCTGTGTTTACACAGCTTTCAAAGACTGAGGTTGAATGAGCACATGTACTGTGTGTAACAGGCAATGCACTGAACTAGCAGGGATATGACTTTTGAGTCATGTGAGATTAGTTAATTACAAAAGGATTCTTGCTTCTGCCTTTGATGTCAAACTGTTGCTAGTTACAACAGAATGAGACTTCAGTGTCAATAAGCACTTCTACCTAAGTGCAGAATAATAATTACTGTTTCCTATAATTGTTTCCCAGAACTATAATGTCCCTTAAGAAAGGTATTTGTATGATTTTTATCTGAAAAAAAAAAAAAAAATTCTGTCTGAATAAATTGTGCATGTACTTCAAAGTACAGTTCTGCCCACTCTTCTTCTGAAACCAAGCAAAAAAGCCCTCATAACATTTATAAACCTGCAACAGTAACCACCTGTTACATAGTTTTCAAGAATCTGTGTCAATGAATGAAACTGAGTGAAGCATAATTACGCTGTCCCTTAAAATAGATATTAAAGCAAGACAGGACTTACAACTTCAAATACAAAATGGGTTTCATTCATTCTAGTGCAAAGAGCTTTGCTATAAGCCCTTATTGCTATAGGCGTTCACTGTAGGAGCTTGATGGCCAAGTCCATTAAGATGAATGAATCATTGCAATGACAGTAGCAGGCTTCAGCTCAGCCTTGGAAGCATGCACACCTACCTATGTGTCTACCTGAATATATGACACACTGGGTATCTGCAAACACATTTGTATCTGTATAAATACACATTTGCAGATACAAGGTACTACCTCTAGCAGCTGATACCAAGCAATGCAAACAGCTGTCACATGCTTGAAGCATCCCAAAATACTCATTAGGTTCTGCGATGTGACTGCCATGGAGATATCTGTTTACTTTAAGCCCTTCATTTCAGGAAGGTTTTTCTGCTATTCTGAGCAGCAGACTGATGAATCAACTAATATTAATCACATTTGACTTGAAGCCCACAAATGTCTAAAGCTGGTGCTTTCCTGAAACAGCAAAAGGAGACCAGCTTCTGTAAGGACCTACCATTTGGGTTTATAAGTACTGAGAGCACCAACAATCTGAAACAGATGTTAGGAGAGAGATTTTGGGAAAAAAGGCTCCTTGTTATAAGACTTCCACTTAAAGCAGAATTAGTGAATTATTTTTTATTTTGGTTTGGAGATGTGTGTTCCAATTTTAGTTGCTACTTCTTAATTTAGTTACAGTACTTCACTACTGCATCACTTGCAAAAAGCTCTGTTACATTCTTTAAAGACTATACTTTCATAAAAAAACCACTATCCATCAAGATACTTCAATAAAGCAAGACCAAAGAGTTGCTTTAATTTTCATGCCTAGCATTGACATTTTTGTAATTCCTTCTCATGGGGACTGGCTTAAGGATATTGATATCACTTAATGCTAGTACTCCAACACAACAGCACTTGCTGTTTGCAGGCCTCTTTATGAGGACAGGTCCCACAGAGGCAGAACTAAGAAAGTCAGGTTGTACAGACATACAAAGTATAGAAAATAAGGATGAAGTGCTTCAGATATTGAGGCCAGAAAGGGTCACAGCATGGTAAAAAAAGTAAATAAATAAAAAGTCAACTTTTTGCAGAATGTCAGCAGGTCAAATACAGGCCAATACAAGATGATACTTGTAATTCACACACTGATTTCCTAGAGAAGAGCAAATACAGCTAGACACAAGACAGCCTTGCTGTTTTCTATCTTGCTTCTCAAGCTAAAAGAGGCTGCGGCTTTCTTCCATGCCTGTGTTTCAAGGCGCTACCATGTGGCAGGGAAGTGGCAGCCTGCCCAATACAAAACTTTCACTTAGTCACAACTTGCTTAAGGTCAACATTACCATAGAAATGAACAACAGTATATTGAAAGATTTAACAACCAAGTTCTTCCCTGGAAGAAGCACGAGACAAACCTGAACATCTGAACAGAAGTCTACAAAAAGCTGTCTTACTTTTTTTTTTTCTCCTATCCCAGGCAAACCCCACTCTCAGTCTGTCTCCCCTAATTAGTGTAGTCAGCTTCATTTGGCAGATTCAGCTACAAGAGACCTAGTGAGCAAAGTCACATTCCCTCCCGGGACACCTGGTTGTGGACTGATGCATGCCTGCTTTCTGACTGTGCTAAGCTGAGTCTCAGGAGTCTTTAAATGAGACCAGAACTCCACTCCAGGTATTTCTTCTGGTGTTACATGCAGTGCATTTACAGTGATTCTGGGAAGCCTCTGGAAATCTATAGGGATATGTAAATAGTATGCAAAACCACTCCGCAATTGCAAAAGACTTCAAAGGCTACTGTCAGTGCTTCGGAGCTCTTCTGAAATTCAGACCTTATGTACTGCTGGAGGTAAATTAGAAAATGAAAAATAACAGGTTCTTTCTATGTGTTCAAAGACAAACTCACATGAACTGGGTTTCAGTTTTCCATCTACAGCAGATGTGCAATCTACAAAGATTGCATTAAAAAACATGAAAGTTGAACTTCTGAATTATTTTCTCTTATTTGTCCAGTGCTGACAGAAGAAAAAAGTGCTATGCAAACATTACTAGAACTACTTTTCCGAGCAGTGCTGTCTCACCATGGATATTTCATTACTTACCCGTGACAAGGTATTGTGTCCTGCTCTGTGATCCTGGATTCTTCTAGCTGTTGATATGCTGGTCCTGTAATCCCATTGAACCTACCCCGAGGTAAGGGAGGAGTCCTCCGAAAGGCATTTCTATGTAGCATCCCACTTTTCTGTCCTGGGCTGCAGCATGCAGAGAGACTTCTAGGAACAACACACAAAGGGTACAGTAAAAATTATCACTGCAAAAGTGTAAACTTCTGCAAAGTAAAGATTCAAAATTAATAATGCATGGATTACTGTTTTTATAAACTTTGTTGTGGCAGTCTACAATGTCAGTAGAAACTCTCTAAGGATATATACTGCTATAATCCACAGCTAACTGCTTATGCCACATCTAAAAGACCACATCCCTTCTAAGAGTGAAAATAACTGACTGGCATACTAAATGTTTTCTTACACTTGAAGGACGATCCTTTTATTCCATGCTGTGCACCATAATCCTGGTATGAGGAAAAGGACCCTCCAATAGTGGAAATAAACAGCCATCAGATTGAGCAAAATCAGACCTTAAGTTTCAAGCCCATTACATGGACTATCAGGCCTAGGGTCCTCCTCGCTGGTCCCACAACATGAAATTGGAATAAATTAATAAATAAATAAAAGTATAGTAATGAAGCTTATGAACTCCAGCTTGAGGAAAACATCTAAGACACAAGTTTCCTCCATTTATGACAAGACCACTTTTTGTATCATTTTATTCTTGTATTATATACAACAATCATTTTCTTGTTTTACATATACTGATAAATAGAATAGTTTCTTTATCTGATATGATAGAAAATTACTTCTGTAAACAACATTTTTATAGTGCTTTGGAAAAACAGATATCTTTCTATTTAATGTAGGAATTAAAAGGTATCTAGAATCCACGCAGGCTTTTTTAATATGATACATAAATCCAGGTATTGCTAATGCAAAAATAAGGGAACACAAAATTATATCAAAATATAACCCATTTATACTTCATGGTACGACTGGCTATTCATTTTCCAGCTACTCCTTATTTCTCTTAACATCCCCTGGGGGCCAGAAATCCATATATATTATTTAATACTCTGTGACATTCTTAATGAAGTTTTAGCATATGTTGTTTTTTTGTTTGTTTGTTTGTTTTTGGTAAATTGTAGGAATTATTATCTTTGGTTAGGTGAATAATTAGAACTTCTGATACAGTTCAGACATGCAAATGACTTATCCTAAATTCACTTCACTTACTATAACATGATTTAATTGCAATCCACGTTACATACTTAATGGAAACTTCACTTATAGCTGAGGCCACATCAACGCCCAAAGAAATTCTTGCTTGGATCAAATATCTTGGACAAATTCTCCTGGAGAACACATTTTGTTACAACCTACCCTTTCTCTTGAAAGTCAAAATAGAAGAAAGAAATCCAACAATCTGTACTCTACTGTTCATGTTCCTTTTTAGTCTCTGATCTATTCTCTTGCACACTTATACATGCCTGGTGCTTTCTAATTGAAAGGATCAGTAACTTATAGCAGTAGAACTCCCTTAGAGATTTTTGATGCTTCCTTAAATAGATTTTCCTTAGCTATTAAGAAGGCTGAAAAACAACAACAACAAAAAACCAACCCATTAGGGGAAAAAAAACAAGTTAGACTGAAATTCTGGCCTTTCATTCTGGAAGGCTGAATTCAAGTTGTGAGATGCTGTTCATATTCTGTAAAGTAGCATTACCACATCATGAAGCAATTATTAATTTCTGCTCAGGAAACTCAGATTATTAAATCAGGGTATCATAAAAGGTGCAGCTGAATGAATAATTCACAAAGGATAATGAAATTTTGGGTATTTTGTTATTATTGATTGCAGTACGTTCATCAGTGTACTAAGGAAGTCAACAAACTGATTAAGTTAACAAACTTTGGACTTACTGCAGATATTTGAAACTAGAAAGGCAATGTTTAATAGCAGTTGCTTTGCTTGCAACTCAGAAGGCCAACAGTATCCTGGGTTGTATCAACAGAGATGTGGCCAGCAGGGAGACAGTGATTGTCCCCCTCTGCTCTGCCCTTGTGAGGCCCCATCGGGAGTATTGCATCCAGATCAGTGGCCCCCAGCACAGGAAAGATGCAGAGGTGTTGGAGTGAGTCCAAAGGAGGGCAAAGAGGATGCTCAGAGGGCTGGAGCACCTCTCCTACAAAGAAAAGGCTCAGAGTGCTGGGCTTGGTTAGCTTGCAGCTACATCCCTCACAGACATCTGCTCTATTGCTCATTCTTCCCCTCTCTGAGGAAAACAGTGCCTTTCCAATGTCTCCAAGTAATTTACCCTTCTTTAGCCATCATTACATTTTCTTTCTTGTTCTGTTCTCCAGTCTAAGTGGGTAAAAGAGATAACCCATGTAACTAAGGTGTTCAATAAAGCAGAACAATAAGGAAAGCAGTAGCAAATGATGTCTCCAAAATCTATCAGTTGATTACTCAAGAATAACAAAAAACAGACTAGCTTTGAAGTGTCTTACAGGTAATTCATAAACTAGGGAAAAATGTAGTTCTGATGAATTAATGGTTTGAAATAAATAGCTCAAGAATCTCTAAGGTTAATGAAGAACTTGGGATTCATCCTTGTAAATTGTTTTGTGTGAAAATTTTCTTTAGGTTGAGCAACTGAGTAAAAACAAAGACCATCTCAGAAGGTGGAATATTCTCTTCTGAAAGCAAATATGCAGCTCTCCAGTGTGGTTAACTGTTTCTGGAGAGAAGATGACTTGCAGTGAATTTACAGTAACTCTGAAAATCATCCCGTACTATTTTTTTCAGTTAATTACTAAACAAAATTGATGGTGCATCTCATCTTGAACACATTCAAAAGTACCTTTGTTAATGGAAATATGAAAAAAACAATAAGAGGAATATGATTAAAAAGTTAAAACTTTAGATGTGAATTCCATCGTCTTTAATGAGCACAATGGAACTAAAAGCATGATCGTGTGCATCATTACTTTATTTAATCTTTCCCTCCTTTCTTTTTTCCTTTTTTTTTTTTTTTCCCTGTCTTTTCAGTCTCACTTTCCCTTCTGGTGATAGTACTATCAGATCACCTTGATTTCCATCATCCTCTTTCCTTGGTATCTCTTGCATTCCTTCCATATGTGCCTTCACATTTTCCCTATGTTCTCACAATGCCCCCTGCTGTCATGCTCTGAATTAGACATTCAAGAGAAATACGCTAAAACATCAAAATGTTTCATGTTTTTTATACCAGCTTGAGTTTTGTACATCTTGTACTAAATGCAAGCTCATCTCCAGTATTATTAAACTGCCTTCATCCAAACACTCGCTGTTCCGTTAGCTTTGAGTTGTTTTTTTTTTGTTTGTTTTTTTTTAAAGTTGAACAGGAATACATGATCATAATTCATGAAAAGAAAAATATAAGGAGGAAGAAAGGGTAATTCTATAACTGGTTGTAAATACTCCGGCTTTGTACCTGCAAAAACTATACCGAGTGGCATATTGTACTACATATGATACTGCCTACTGATAACAAGATGCAAACTGTGCTGGCTAAAGCTGAAAGCCATACTGCTTGTCCTTGCTAGACAGGAACAATAAATATATACCCCAATGACAGAGGTAGGTGCCAGACAATCAGTGTCTTCTGAAACTCCCTAGAAGCCACATTTCTAGGCTAAGGTATGCAACCTTTTGCTAACGTGTTCAGAATAACTATTCAGACTTTCAAACAATTTTCAGTTTTAATAAAAAAGATCTGTTATACTTGAGAACATGAGCATCTCTCAATAAATACCATATGAAGGCATAGTACTGTATTCTGAAATGCTTTTGTCAGGCTGATAATAAGAATGAGCTGACAAAATAAGCAAGCCTCTATTGGCATCTTTGTTACAGAGGGTTCCTCAAAGGAGAGAGTTAATGTCATCTTCGGGACTTCAGCAAAGCTGCATGTGATTAAAGTAATACTAAGATTGTAAGGAGTGTATTACTCTAAAAAATGGTGGCATAAGCTGAAAATTTTAATAGTGTTTTATTTATTTGTTTTGTTTAAATCCCTGTGGTGTCCTACATTCCAAACATTTAAGCATCACTTGTTTTCTCCTGCCTTTGCAAAAGCCGATAGTACAACAAGGCACCAAAGATAAAATAGGATAACAACCAACCTACAAGGGCACAACAACCTGTGCTTTCCAGCTCATGTTTATGAATGCTTGGAGCTGGTCAGATCCTCAGTCCAGGTGATGAAATGAAACCTCCTTGGCAGAGTTCTTTTTTTCTTTTCTCATGAAGGAGCAGCTCTCCAGATGCCAGTCCATACCTGCAAGTCTAACTGTTATTCACTTACTCATGAATACCACTTGCTGGGGCTGATCAGTGACTTTGTAACCCTACACAATTACTATGTGTATGTAGCCTAGGGTCACTATCCCAAGTTTACCAGTTGCATACATACAATAGGAAAAGGGAACCAAGACGTCAAAGGTGCCTTGGTAGCACGAAGTTCAGCCAGCCACCTTAACCTCATTATGTGTTTTCAGTACAGCATGGATCAGCCTCTATATACTCCAGAAAGTCGTTCTACATTGCAAACTTAGAGTTTAAATTAGTTATGATGAGTAGACATCTATTTGTATCACCACTGTACCACTGTATTTCTTCATTTTAAGTAGGTCTTTTAGTTCTCTTCATCTTTTCTCTGATGTGTTCATAAGTAGCTGTCATATACTCTATTCAGTCTTCATCTACTACACTAAATGAGACAAACTAATCCTTTTCATGGAACACGGATGATTCATCCGTTATTGTATTAGCTCATCAATGCAGTTTGAGCCTATATTAACCAGGAGGCCATTTTATCCACACAAAATAATACTGGTGATTCCTCATGCTAAAATCATATGCAATGAAACGATGTCTCAGGAACTAATTTTAAGTTTCTGACTTTCTGATGGCAATATCTTCACTAATGCTTCCTGTCATCCTACTTTTCTTTTGCATGTCTGCATTTCTTTGCAACTTGGTTACCCTTTCACCAAGTGGTACGCTGAACCTTTTCTTCCTCATTTGTTTCTCAGCTTGTGGGATAAACATTTGTTATTAATTCTCAAATGACTGGTCTTGTACTGCTGAACTTTCAACGGTTACTCCACTCTTCAAGGTTACTTGATTCATTCTTTACCTCATGTCTAGAGCAGTATCTATGCATACCCTATCTTATAAGTAATTTCTTCATTATGTTCTCACTGGAGTACATTTTACTTCTACTTTGACTGTCGTAATGTCTATTTTCACACATTTTGTTCCATTCCTGTTCTACCATCATCCCCAAACAATCATCCTAATTGATAAATAAAATGTCTTCATCCAGGATTTCCCTACTTGTTTCATACGTTGTTCTCTGTCCATCCATCAGCTTTGTTTCTTTGGATACAGTATTCTTATTACCCAGCAAGAATACTTGATTGTGGCATCCCTATTAGTCCTTAACTCTCAGTGTTTTCTGGAAATGTTCACTTCAAGCATGACCTCTTGTTCTCTGTGATTCAGTTTGTTTCTCTGCCTACAGCTCATCCCTTTAAGCCATTACTTTCAAGTAAACTTCTCCAGAAGACTATGTTCTTTCCTCAGGAAAATATCAGATTCTTTATACTTTCTCCTTTTTTACAAGGCTTCCTCTTAGTTGTGTTATTTTATCAATATCTGATTTTTAAAAATCATTGTTTTCTTTGCAGAATAACTTAGATTTACACTTTCATTTTATTTAAATAAAATCGATTGTAGTGAGAGCATAAAGATCAAAATGCTAAGTCCAAAACAATTGTTTTTCACTAATATTTTAATGGAGTTTGAAAATGCAACTGCAAACTATTTTAAAATTTAGAGTAAATTTATCCTATTTTGGCACTTTTGCAAATACAACCATGCTGCAACTCTGCATTTGGCTTTCATCACGGGATCCCCTGAAATAAATACCACTAAAATCAAAGATGGATGAATCAAAGAAAGGAAGTCAGTGTGTTTAACTACCAAGTAAACTGCTACTCAAAGGGATCACACATCAGTCCAATAAGTAACAAATTATGATTTTGTTAACATATCTACAAAGACAGTTGGGGTTTTCTCACTTAAAGAGCAGACAATCCAAGATTAACTTTTGAGTATACTGTATACTTTACAACAAGTTTACTCACTAAACATGCTTGTTATTTTCCAGTTCTAACTGAGAATTATTTTACATATGGGAACAGAAGAGAATGAATTGTTCTACAATAATAACAGTGAGTAATACAGAGGAAATATTTTAGGAATAAGATTCAGTAGTGATTCAAATCTTTAGTCTTTATAACAATTCTTTCCGCATTCAGCTAAGGTTGGCAGGTGAGAAAACTTATTATTCAATAATCTGAGTGAAATAACTAGGTGATCTCTGTCAGCTCAATTTCAGCAAGCCAGAATGATTTCCTACCATGACAGACCTAAAGCCAAGAAAAATTCTTTTGGTTTTAGAAACTGTTGAGCAGACATCTACAGATTTTAAGAAATAATCACCAGCCATTAATGCCCTAGAAAATGCAAACAGAGAAAGCAGGTCTAGCTGTGGAACAAAGTATTTCCATAGTAAGCAGAAATAGGATTGTTTAACAGTGGCAAAATGAGACCCTGAAGAACTGATCCAATTTTTCCAGGTCTGTGTCACATTTTGAAGACAAGATAGCACTCTATTTTTTGTCTGATTGTTCATTTCAGGGAGACCTGAGAACTTCAGCTAGGACCACTTTAGACATGCACCTCAATGGAAAGGAATAAGGGAATGCTTAGAGCAAAATGTAACCTTGTTAAAAAATTAAAGCTTATTTTTTTTTTATCCAGATTTGATACACAGAAACAAGAGCTATTTGTTTATAGATTGTGGTACATTAGATGGACATTACAGGAAGACACCAAATGAAATGGAGAAAAAAAACATCATTCTGAACAGTACTTAGAAACTATAGAAACTGAGTAACTTAGGAAGCCGTCACATCAGACTGTCTTTGATTTATGCATCATAAGTCATTGTCACGTTAAAGTCTGTTGCATTTTTATAAAGTGAGACCCTTGTGTAGTAAATCTTAAGTTACAGAACTACAAAAAAGAATTCTTTATAAATCAAAGTACCTTAAAACAGTTCTGAGGTAAAGACTCTTATTTTCCGATGTCAAGCATTGGAGTGTATTAAGAAAATGTAGTTGTTTTTCTCTTTTGTAAGGAGAGTTTTTGGCACATGAATGTACTGAAGTGAGCACTTTGGAATTCTGCATTAATTTACTATAACTTTAGTGTGGCTTATTCCGTAATTTCCCTATGGAAAACAGGGAGATTAGAGTTATTCAGTTTTGTTTTAAGAGCCCTTTGTAAACAAGAAATATCCAGTTCTTATTTCCACATTTTAAAGCTTAATAATGTCGTAATACAGCACCTAAATAATTTCAAATTTGGGTGTTGCAATCACACTATCAAAGGGTAAGCGACTGTCAGTGTGTTTTTTCTAAGCTTGACCTTTTGACTAAATTGAAGTAAGAGCACTCACAGGGCTTCAAGTGGAAAGCATTCTGGGCAACATAATTCATCTACACTCAGTAAAATTATTATGCGTGTATAGAAAATCTGTGTAGAATAATGAATAAACCCAAAGAAAAGCATCTGACATGCAGTTGGCATTACATTTTCATGCCAAATTAAAGGTTTAGGTAGGGTTAATCTAAGTAGGATCCAAATATCCCTTCCTGGTTTATATGGCACATTATTGTTGGTTTAGCAAATCTTTCAAATGAAAAGAGAAGGAATGTGCCTGGGGGACTCCAACAGGTGTCTGCTTTATACCAAACACCACAGAAGTTAAGCTGCCACCTCATGCAATCCCCTGCTAGCACCCTATGGTCCTCCACATCTCCCAGTATCATTGCCCAATCCTCCTACCCATGTGTTGCCCACCTGTCAGGCAGCAGCCCTCAAAATCCACCATACTTCCCCCAGATGGCCATTTGCTCACCTGTGCTGCTTGGTGGGCTGAGTTCCTCTGTCAGGAGACAAAGCCTCTGGGAAGGATGGAGGACCTGAAAAGCTGGACTCCATGACTTTGTCCAGAGCAGGCCCAGGGTGTCTATCTGTTTTGGAGTACTGTGGCACAGAGAATAAAATTAATTAGTACATAAAAAGAAAAATACATTGTTGATATTATTCAGTGAGAATTTAAATTGATAAGAAGTGCTTTTAATGCATTTTCAACTAAAAACAGGGAGTGCAAGTAATACCTCCATTCACTGCTGTTTACACAGGTGAAGAGCACCAAGGTTTGTTGTCCCCGTTACCTTCTCTGCATCAGAAACCCAACACCCACACTGGCAGCAAAATTATTGACTGAGCTGCCCAATACAAAAGGGAACACAGACCCCTTTGAATAAAAACCTGCTTCTGTGACTGTCCATGCAGTGCCTGACATCACAAAACACACCTCAGATGATGTTCAACACCTTTTTGTGTCCTTCGGAGGTTTCAGACAAACTGCCTTCATCAATATGCGTAACTATGAAAACCACACTGAATAGCTTTTGTAACATCTGATAAGTAAGAAAAACATCTGCATCCTATCTGTAGAGCCAGATATCCCTTATGCACCTGAAACTTCTGACCTGGGAGTATCTGTGCCAGTAGTATCAGTGTAAACATAATTCTTCCTGCAACATTTGTGTGTGCAGGGCAATCTCTGGGCACACAGTGTGACACAAAGCTCTGTAAAGCAGACACCAGGTGTGAACAGGAATGGATTTTCCTCTTCTTGCTTGTGATTCATCTGGAAATTGAGCAAAAAAACCAGGCTCTGATTCTGAATAGAGCCGTGAAGTAAAAGCATAAGAAAGGTGCATTTTGGTTTGGAAGAAGAGTCAATGTTGTTAGCAGTTATTGGACAGTATCTCAGAGATATGAGTGTTTAACCCACATTTCCACATAGTTATAAAAAATAAATGAAAAAGAAACAGAAAAGGAAGATAAGGTTTCTTACACCATGTTGTAATGATCTGCACTAAACCCAGTCGGTCTGTTTTTCTTTAATTCTTTCCTCTCTGCATGGAATTTGTGCTCTTAGTACTAGATAGTTAGGTTACCTTTACAATAAGCTGGTACTGTGGGATCTATTGCATGATTAAATATTTTAGGAAAAAATACAATGTATGTTAATAAAATATCACAGTGATAAAATAGATACCATGCTATTAATGCTTATGCCATTATCAGCATAAGCATTTCTGAAGAAGACAGTAAAATTTCTGTCGTGGTACAGTTCTTCCCCATAATTATTTTGCTGTCTAACAAAAGGCGAGGTGAGAATTCCTTAAAAAGAGAGTTATTTCTTGATTCCCCTTTATTACAATTATTATCTACATTTCCTGAGAGTTTAGCAAAACTAGAAAGGAAAGTCTGACTAGATAACTCCCTTATAACTGGTTTAAGATTATGTTCACTACTTGTGGTCCATTTCTATTGATAAAAAAGCAGATCTTCTGATTTTTCTCCTAAGTTACCTCTCTCTTTCTTTTGTGTGAAATACCCACAGGAAAGGACCAAATTCACTGCTTAAGGGCTTCTGAAGGCAAAGCTCTGAAAATGGCAATATGCAGAATGTTACTGTATACAAAGTAAATACAACTGAAATAATAAGAATGATATTCCACTCATTTTTCTTCCAGTTACAATAATCTTAGTTGTCATTTGTAACCAATGTAGACCAAGCATTCAGATGGAAGCACATCCTTTAAGGTACTCATGTTTTGACAGTTTTAAACTTTAATGTTTAGTCTGCCAGCTGCAGAAATGACACTGATTTCTGACCTGAATAAATCAATTTGACCTATGGGAAGAATGAGTTGTAAGCATTAGGAAGGTATTTCTGTCCTTTTTTGTGTTTGTTCATGATATTAAATTGAAGGCCCAGATGGCTTTATAGAACCATAAGCACAAAGTGAATCACAGAGGATAAGCAGGGATGCGACATGCCTCTTGCCACATCTATTGTTATAGTGAATGTGGGGTGGGAGGGATCTTTCCTCATCACAACTGAGAAAAAACAGGGCCCCCACAAGCTGCCCACTGCTGCTGACCAGCAAGGGACCCCAAATATTCAGCACCCATCAGTGCCCAGGCACAGTGCGGTTCTTCTTAATCAAGCATTTATTTTGTGACATTTCCAGATCCAGCACTCACTAATTATCACAACAGCACCAGTGTCAATTAGGTTGATAAGGTGTATCACAATTTGAATTGAGGGTGAAAACATACAGGGAATTTGAACAATCAGTTGAATCAAATTTATTTAGAGTCTGCAAGAAGTCAGTCTCTGCCACTGACCTGCTGTATTACTGTGATTCATTTACCTGCTCTATTACTTGGATTATTTTTTCTTAAATTTAGGATCCACAACTGACAAATGCCACCTAAGTGCTACAGAATAGCTAGACACTGTTATTGTATGATTAAGCAAAGCAAAGCAACTCCCTCCAGCTCTTTCTCCTTGATGGATATCTCTCAAATAGTAACATAAAATAAGGTGTAGACATGTGTCAGCATTGAGAGTTGATATGGGAATGCAATTTCAAAACAGACTGCAAAAGCAGAGAGTAACAGATTTGCATTACATTCAGAGAGGTGAAGAACCAGTGCCTCTTATGGAAGGGCTGGCCTTGCCCCACCAGCCTGTCAACTGAAATACTGAGCATCCTTACACCTGCTCCCTGTGCTCTGCTGCCAGCACCCTAGACAGAGAACAGAAGCTCAAGTTTCTCTATTTTCCAGTTTTTCCAAAGTTGTCACAAGTTACTGAATTGGGAAATGTGCTCCTGATTTTAGCTGATAAATCACATCACAACTCAGGTAAAAATACACACTCACCTTTTAAAAGAGTTAAATGTCTTTTTCTGGTATTCAAAATATATTAATTTAATTTCTATCACAGTGACGAAGTATATTTACTATAGTGCCAACAAGTCACAAAAAGAGAATTTTTGTCCTCTTATTATAAGAACATCAGAAACCTGGAGCCTGTGATTGCAAGCTGTTGGAAACAAGTGTAGTGAGAAATGAAACCACATACTAAAGCATGAAAAGTATATTAAGCATATCAGAGGGGATGTGATGGGGAATTAATAGATCCACTTAGTATCATGGGAGAAAGTACTAAATACCACAAGGATGAAAAAGGCTACTTCAAACAACCATGACATCTGTCAGAATCACAAAAGGAAAAGTCTGCTGCTTCTGTTGTTGATGATGTTCTAAAGATTACAACATCCTGACTTGCTTGTCTATGATGACATGGAACCATTTGCTGCAGTCTTGAGGAAGAACGTGCACATTCCTCTCTTCCTGACTGAAGACACTGCAAGATTATCAGTATGTTGGTGTTTGTAAAGAAGAAAAATGGCGTACAGAAAATGGGGTAACTATAAAAAGAGCGTTAGGAAACAGGAACCTGAACTTTTGTCAAGCAAAATGTGGAAATAGTTATCCAAATTCAAGCTCCCTGACAATCTAGCAAGAAATTGTGCATTCCTATCAGATTACTTGGGGAAAAAAAGTATCCTTGTAGGAGATCACAGATAAATAATAATAGAATAATAGCTCTGTTCAAACTTTTGTTTATGAACCCTGTTTACAGAATAGCACATTGTTTATCTAATTTGTATCCCTTACTGTACGATGGAATTGCTACTGAGAGCCCAGGTGAACACAATTACCAGCTCTGAGCAGTAGGAATTCAGAGAGAATACAGAATCACAGCTGAACTGAGGAAGGAAGTGGAAGAGATGGAATACATTCTAATGCAGGAAAGAAAAGCATATGATACTTCCAAATACTTCTGCTGTTGATACAAACAGAAAGCTTTATTCCCCGTTATATATAAATGACAGAGAGACATCCATGTTTTGGCTTAAATCTCTAAATCTTCTAGCATTCTTCCTCAACCCCGGGGCTAGCCAAGGACGGTGAGTTTGCACACATTCATGTTAAGGAGCCATTGGTTAGCTTTGCAAAGAGCTTTTCATGAATAGTTCAAAGCTGGTTAAAATCGATCGAACAGCAAATCCAAACTCCTCACTTTCTACTTTGTTTATGCTTACACTGTATTATTTGGGTGGAATCCCAATGACAGCTGTTGCATAAGAATGTACTTGCAGCAGCCCTCCTCACTAAGAAGGACTATGCTGCTAGAGGATGGCATGACCTGTATATGGTTCGTGCTTGGCTGAGGCATGGCACTCAACCTGGAGCTTGGTTTAAGTCCCTAATTGTATCAGCAAGCTTGTACTCTGTTGCATACCAGATGGACCTATTCTTTCCCAGTCTTATTACAGGCGCTGTATGCTGGCATCATTCATTTAGGATACTTTTTAGAGGATCCAAAAATCTGAATAGTATGCTCCTATCATCAGAGCTTTTGAAGTAAAATTGCTGCAGACCTTTACCAGTTTACATACTTTCTGTTCCTCACAGACTTCCTGGGAATGCTTTCAAACAAAGGATAATGAGCAGGAGCACAAAGCCACATCTATACCTCTTTGTAGCAGACCACCTAGTAGCTGCAACACCAAAGGCTTTAACACTACTCGTGTTACCTGACCTATACTACATCAGGATGTGGCCATTCTTCCCCTCCTGTGTTTATCGTGTTGATCAGAGAATGGGCAAAATAAAACAAAAGATTTCATCCTCTTAACATAAGGCAGTTCCAAAAAGCCTCCTTTCTTCATCTGCTCATCTCCATTTTTTTTCCTGACTATTCTTTTGCTGAACTTGAATAGCTGATCCAATTTTCTTAAAAACAGAAAGAGCAACCCTTCCAATATGGATGCTTAATGAACATGGGGGGGAGGTCCAGCAGCTTCAATCAATTTTTCAAATACTGCCTTTTGAAATAAGGATTGCCAAACAAGGCAGTCCATATCTTAAAATAGAGCAGGACAAGTGGAGACGTTTTAAGATGAAGCATTTGGAGCTTTTAGCATTGTATTTCATTTCTATTGTAAAGAAACTTAAATTGGCAGAGAGGTGAGACATCACAGGAACAAAGGTCTAGTTTTTTACATTTCCTTTTGCAGTAATCCAAACAACTGCAGAAACAGTCAAGCTAGAATAGAATGTAAATTTGTAATACATTTCAATAATTGGTTCAAAAAATGAGATGTGCTTGTTTTTTCTTTTCCCCCCTGCTTTTAACAGCAATTCTGATGCATTTACATAGCTTCTCTCATTTAAAGAGAAATTCGAAATTGACTTTCAAACTAAATGAAAATTCTTCTTCTAAAGTCCAGTAAAAGGTAAAAAGGGAAAAAAGAAACCATGAGTAGAAAAAGTATTACACTGAGACTGGTCAAGCTCTTTAATGCCCCCAAACACTTGAAACACTACCTGCTACTTGTAAAACTTCTTCCTAGGGCAGTGCAGTGTTTGGAAATATCTATGCATTCATTAGTAAATGTAGCAACCTCTGCATTAAAATTCAAGGGCTCTTTAAGAATAAACATTAGAATTGTCATCAAGAGTAAGCAATGTTATGCAGCTGTTCTTAGGTCTGAACCAATACAGAGAATAGAAGGTAAGGTAAAAAAAAAAAATAATAAAAAAAAATGAAAGCATCGCTAGGTTTGTTATAAATAGGAAGGAGAACAATAAAGGAGAACATTTTAGAGTAAGCCAGAAGGACAGAACAGAAGCAAGACAGATTTCCCAGATAAGAGGAGCACATGGATTAGGAAAAATGAAGACTCCAGGATTTCAAAAAGAAAAAGCCCTAAAAACAACAACCTTAATTTCCTTAAGTTTCTGTCTTGGTCCCTGGAAATAAGAACCAAGATTTCTCCTCAAATCCGTGGGGAGCAGCAGATGAAAACCTCACAGAGATCACCTTCAGAGCGACTGCAGCACCTCCACAGAAGTGAGCTCCAGGAAGATGCCCACCAATGCCTGGTCTCTGCCTCACCCTGCAGGTGCACCTAGGGCAGATTCCTGGTCTCTGATGGGGAGGCACTCAGCCACTCCTAAGCAATATGATTTCAAAGCCCTTTTCTGCTCTCTCGTCAATTTCCCCCCATCCCCTGGTTTTCCTTTTCTCCAATCTGCCAAGATTTGTAAATATTTCATGAACTGCCTACTTGCATTCCTGCACTAAAATCTTCCTAACAATAGAAAGCATTCTCATCCTGAACACACTACATCCTGCACAAGGTCATTCTGCATTTCTTTCTTAGTATTTTTGCTCCCAGAGGAAAAATGCACTAATAGCAAGGATAAAACTGCTCCAAGCTGGTTGCTACAGGAACCAGCAAATGGTGTGTTAATTACCAGCACTGAGAGCTCTAGTTTGAACAGCATTAAAAGCTGAAAAACAAATTTGGCTTAAAAGAAAGAATAATCATGGCTTTAAATCTCTAATATTTGGAATCCACCAACTGCCGCCTCAGCCATTATAGCTATTGTTATGGCGAAAGAAAAAGACAAAGTTTGTGGATGTGTTTGTCAGATGCTGAGAGGACACCAAATATTTCCTTGTGATGATGGGTTGAGAAAATATTGCACTGAATTACAGTGAAGAGAAAAAAAAAAACCAACAGTAACTACGACCCAGTTTGCATGTTAGAACAAAAGAATCACGAGAGCTCTTTACAAATTTACCATTTGTTGTCAACATCACAAGCCAGCAACACTCCTAACAGCTTGTTTTAAGGGCCAGAAGTAAAATATGGCCAAAAGAAATGAAATTTAAACAAGGAACTATGGAAGGTCCCCTAAACTGCCAGTGTCTATTTAGCGAAGCTCTGACATAGTGAATTTTTCCTGGATCACAAAACATGATGACAACCACAATGGTGCCCCTACAAAACAAAACCTCTAGTGAGTGCAAGCAGTGCTCTAACTAGTGCTCTTCTATCACAGCACAGTCTCAGCTCACACCAGATTGCTTAGAAGGGCATTCATTTGATGTAAATCAGGAGTAGAGGCATCTGTGGCTAAGAGAGCTTGAGAGCTTGCTTTTGCTCCACTCTCATTACTTTGATGGAATATAGCAAGTAGGACAGTTATTCCATGAAACAAAGCTAATGGCACTTTGATATTTCTTAAGACTCACAATTGAGATTTTTATTTTTATTTTATAAAAATACACTATTTAGAAAGGATTCAGTACATCTTTCATGTTTTCCTGATATACTCCAATTTTGGCCTTCCTATCAACATTATTTTCAATTGTTTCAAAGCACCAAATGCACATGACCAGGAGCAATGCACTGCGTGCATTGGAAAATAATGTGCATCAAGGGCTCAGTGTATCAGTTATCTTCAATTTTCTTATTTAAAGTTAACTATATGTTTCATCATTGTGGGATTCTATTAACTTGTGTAACTATATTCAAAACATGACTAAATACATTTCAAGTTTACTTTGAACAAACAGATTTCCTTCCACTATCTCAAGTCTCTTTGTTTAACTCAAGATGCAGACAAACAAAACCATCTGTATTATCTATCTTGGGCACTACTTTATATGTGTAATTTTAGGTCTAGGTTCTGAATTTACTGTGAATTAATTGTGCCACATCTCCACATTTTTCCTGCAGATCCATAAACATGCTGTACTGAAAGATTCAAAATCACTCAACAGTTAATGTGGAGTCCTCCTGCTTGACCTATAAACCATACTTTGAGCTAAGGTACAGGGACATGCTCAAATAGAGACTTATAGTATTGAATACAGAAGTATGGGGGGGCTCAGCAAGTTCTACTACATGAACAAAATACCCCAGGGCCCATTCAAATGACTTTTTTAAAAAAAATTCCTTCTTTCTGTTTTCCATTAACTGTCCTGATAAAAAACACTTTATGAAAGACGTGAGAATTCTTGCTCCCATTGCTCACATGCTAATAGCAACATGGTGATGCTCTGCTATAAGCAGCAGGAACACAGCCAGGCTATTAAATGTTGTAGCTGGCAGGATTACTTACATTTTGCAGCTGGACTCGGCTTTGTGCCATACACTCTGACTTTGCCATCATGCTGGAAGCATTTAGGCTGTAGGCTTTCCTATTCTGTGTTTCTTTCAGCTGTTCATGAATTTGCTTTGTTTGTTTCCTGCAGAGAGAAATAAAATTCATGTAAGAAAGAGCTAGTTTGAACTCCTACAATAGCTATGATATTTATATAACTGGGACTCCTTTTGTTTAAAACTTCACCACACTGGATTAACCAGCTGAGTTAATTGACCACTGCCTCATATTTCGATGCAGTGGTCATTTTCCAGAGAAGCTTAACAAAGGAAAAAAAGAGCTCTTCTCTCAAAAATGTCTTCTATTCTCAGATTACTACAATAGCATGGTAGCTGTTTTAGCACTGAAATTTGAAAGAAAGATTATCTATTACACATTTAACAATAGCTTGCAAGTAGGCCTGGATATTAAAAAAGCATTTTGCTCAGATTTGGAACTGAATTTTGGCAAACACAGCAGGCATTTGTCTCTATTTGTTTCAAAAAGTGTCACAGAATCAAACATTTCTGCTAGTAGCTCATTAGACTTTACCTACTATCTTGCATGCATCAGCTTTTGCTTACATGCTTTAATCTGGAAAAAAAAGCATCAGTAGCATATCTGAGGCTATTTCTGACATATTACACTATGATCCACTATGTCACAGCTGACAATACCTCTAGATGAATCGTTTGCAATATTCAAGAGATAACTATATGATTAAAAACAGCTTTCTTTTCCGCCACATTATACTGACAAACTGAGTTCTGAAGTTCTACACATTATTGCAGATTTGAAGCAGAAAACTATTTTAAATACATATTTTATTTTCTGTCAACTGATAAAACTCAGTTAAGCAAATATGGTCAGCAAAATATATTTGAGGCCTTTAATCTATCTATCTTTTGATAGACTGTTGGAGAAAGTCAATTCTAAATGAGAAACAAGTCCGCAGTACTAGTTTAATTCTCTCCTTCCTACCTTATTCTCCTCAGCAGATGCTCTGCATGCAACAATCCCACAAAGACCTGGGAGCCCACTCAACAAGGTCAAGGACTGGCCAACACAGCAGCAATGCTGCTTTGCTGTGCTACACACAGCTTCTGGACAGTAGTTAGTGCTGAGCCAAATTTCAGCAGGCAGCAAGCGATTTCAATAAAGTGTTGATAAGGAAAAAAGTAAATACAAATGATTTTTTTTCCATACTGACATTTGCAATTGTGGCAAAATGCTTCACAGTTTTGGAAAAAAAATTCTGGGATGCCCAGTACTTCATTGCTGCAATTTTTAACATTGCAACTGAGATTATAAACAGTAATTTAGTGAGAAAAAATATTTAATAGTTTACTTTTAATGTTCATGCAACCTAACATTGATATTCGGTTTATGCATATTCATTTTGCCAAAATATTGGATGCAGGATTATAAAACTAGAAATTAATAATTCAAAGTTAATGATAAATATATTTATTTATTATTTTTGTTCTTGAGAACAAATGAGCCTTCTGTGTTCTACTCTACAAATATTCTGCAATACGGTATTATCTCAGCAAGAAAATAAATTCACTGGTCATCTATAAAATCCTAAGCCATAAAGAGCAGCCCATTCTTTTTTACTGTGGTCCCCCCTCTGTTGTTAACATTTAAGAGTAATTTCCTTATTACTCTAAAAGGAAAAATTGGAAGGGTATAGTGTTTAGTTATAAAGTTCTAATTTCCCCAGAGAGAATATATTTTTAAAAAAGACTTCTCATACAGTGGTGCATAGTGAATTGCATACATCTAGCAGCAGTTATTATACAAACATCAGACTAAGGAAGTCAGGGTCTGTTTTTTCAAATAAATTTCCCTTCTCCCACCAGACTGCACCATTCAGTTTCCCTAGATGTTAGTAATATTTGATACAAGCTAAATATAAAGATAATTCCCCAGACAGGAGGAATGTTGTGATAACTTGTAAGCATGATGGAGATACATCTGCATGATAAAAAAAATCCTGAAAATCTGTAGAGTTAACACACAACAGTTGATTCATTTTAACTTAGTTACTTCACCATTAACTTTGTTTTTACACCCTTACGACGCTGCTCAATGTCACAGATACAATACTGCTTTACATGGCCTCTATGCAACCCAGTTTAGACACTCTTATGTGGGCCAGGAGCTTCACATGCATGTTCAGATCAAGAGGGATGAACAAAACATTTCCCTTAATCTCCAGTGACAAGGAATCACCCTTTTAAAGGGAGTATCCCAGGGTGACCTGTCCCTAGGTGGGCCTGGTACCAAAACATGGTCACCTACTGAAGTTTGAGCCAAGGCACTAGCAGAAAAACAGCATGCAGACCATTGATATATAGTTATGGTGACCCATCCAGGATTTCGTAGGAATGGTGCTAACAACAAAGGGGGTAAAAATCTTATGGGCAATGAAAACATTTAGGAAATCAATTTCAAAGGCAAGAGAAATTGCAGTGTTACTTAACTTCCTTAGCTTCTGTCACCTCCAAATATTTCTGCATATATACAGCATTCCTGCCTTAGACTAGCCGAACTGTACTACCTTATGTGCCTGACTGTCATGGATTTGGTTATCTAGACAACAAATAGGTATGCTGTAACTTTCCATGAAGGCAGGGACAAAGCAGTAAAAAGACCTACTTTTTAGACAGTTCGCTAGAAGGATCGACAGTCAGGGACTTAGGGATTAGTATGTTAACCCTGCTGTGCTTCATATGTTTGAAAGGATCTCTTGACAGACCTGAAGTTGCCCATTTTCTCAATAGTCCTCAAATTTCAGATTCCAGCATCTGGCATAAGTACACTTCAACTCTTCCCAGTAACTCTTAACTATCAGTTTAAAACCAATAATAAAACAGAAATCTGACATAGGAAGCGCTACAGTCCTGTGAGTGCCTCTTTGATGCATTATTTCGACTCATTTTTAAAAATATCTCTCCCATCTCATTGAAACTATGGTATTTGGAAGGCTGTCCCTACCCAGCTCTACAACATTCCCTCCAACAGTGCATAACAAACAGGAACACAAATGAAAAAAATAAAATAAACAATGCTAGGAGAAGGACATTTTATTTACAGCATGCTCAGCAGATAACTTCATGTTCTTCCAACTGGCATTCTGAATCTGCCTTTCCTGAATCTCTATTCACCAGTAAAAATTCTTTACAGGAAGGTCAGGAACATCCTGTTCTCTCTCCCTCTCTCTCTATCCCCTACAAATCTAACGTCCATAATAACTTTTCTAATTATGTAGCAATATAGTTGTCTCTGCTAGCAATTCAAGCTGCAGAGAGGAACCACCCTGCCACAGAATCCTCTTGGTTAATGCCCTTGTCAGACTCCAGTTTGAAAGAACAGTTAAATGAAATCCCTCGAGTCATTAGAACTGGTAGGAAGATTTAGAAAAAACATGAACCAGCTCAAGTTTTGACTCAAATCATGCACATAGTACTGCTGAAATTCGTGCAGAAAGGAAGAAGAAGAAAAAAAAAAGTTTTGGTGACTTTTCCAGTGTGCATTTTTCCTTTTCCTGAGAGAAACATCAGAACATTATTTTTTCCTATAGAAACTAGTTAGCATCAGATTTCCTTCCCATAAAAATGAATTTATGGTGTGTATGTGTATTCAGACGAGCATCCAAACTTCTAAGTAGTAGAAACCTCCATATTCGTGATGCTCAGTCACCATGGTTAACTTCGCATAGGTACTATTTATACTGATGCAAGTTCCACCATTAGCTCCAGTTGGAACAGAAATGAGGGATGATGGCCATACAGAACGTATTTATAAATGTAGTGGCATTAACAAGCATGTCATGTAATTGCCATGAGGTCTGTGCAACTCAAATTACACATACAGCAATAAATATTAAAAAATAATGTTCAGTGGGGGAAATAAACAGAATGGGAAGTATTTTGCTTGGAAATTGTTTAGTATGGATGGTCCCATCTTAGTTGTATAGTTCCATGTTCTTGCACATTAAAAATACTCAGTAATGCAACTTAAATCATTAGTTAACAACTACTAGCTAGTGGTTGCCATTATCTGCAGAGAACTTGACTGTTTATACATTGCTAACTTCTGCCTTTATTTCCAACATACAGAAAATAAAATGCGGAAAGAAGATGAAAAAAAAAGGTATCATAAACTATTTATTTTCAAAACAAAGAAGTGATTAATACCAATTATTGTCCAGAGAAAGGAATAGAAGGGGCACAATCTCTTCTTTCCTGGTATCAGAAAATAAAAAGGACATGCAATACTTCTGCTTAGGTTGTTTTTTTTTTTTTTTCTTTTTCTTTTTTTCTTTTTCTTTTTTTACTTTTATGCTAACCATGGAGAAATATACTAACGTGTCTGTCTGGAACTAACAACAGTGTCAAAAGAAGGGGAGAAACTGAAGAACTGGAAAGCCACAAAAATAATAGAAGCTAAAAAAAACAATCACACTAGATAAAGGCTCTTACTTTGTTTTGAAGTAGAACGCTGCGCAAAGCATGCCCACTACGACTATGCCAAAGACGATACAGGAAATAGACAGCACCTGGCGCTGGTAAATTTCTTCGCTCTCTGTGAACAGCAAAATTGAGAATTATGAAGGCATCAGAAAACAATATTTGTAAAAAATGGATTTCTGTACAACATGGTTTCACTAGCAATGGACAAATATGTGAGATTTTAGAGGTCTGAGTTGTCCAGTTCTTCAACAGAATGGATGCTTCTCTGAACCTCTCATCTCAGTTATGATCTCCTGGGAAAGTTTTAGACAGTGGTTCCCAAATGCACTGAAAGATACAGAAGCATAAAAATCAGGGAAGCCAAACATTTTCTCTGCCCTACATGTCCTTTTCCTGCTTTTTAGAAGTTCATGCTTCCACTGTCAACAGAATAAAGAGCCCTACAACCATGGAGCTTAACTGGCTTAAGGCGAGATCCGTCAGAGCTCTCCCAAAGTCCCACAAGACTCAGGAGTTCATTTTCAGCTACCAGAAAAATGTCAGTTTTGTTTTGGTAGTATGCTGATTACAACGTCTTGCTCACGTGTTCCCTTTATTTGAAGCTTACGTAAAACATAAGTCTGTGAAAAAAATAATTCAATCAACGCTGGATTCCAAAGACTACTATGCCACAATGCATCACAGCTATCTCTAATTTTATAAATTTCCTCAATACATCTCATCACCTACCAATTAATTTTAAAACAGGAACAGAATGAATGTAAAAACAGAAAAAAAACCAAACAAAAAACAAGAGAAAATTCTTATTCATGACAGCAGACAGAAGCTGATAGGTAACTGGAGTTTCACACACTGAATTTATCAAGGGCCCCTTAAGTGTTCTATAATATTTTCATTAAATCAACCACTTCTCTAGTACAAACTGATATAAGACTGTTATGTTTTAGGGTCAGTTTTTCAAAACATACAGCATTTGAAATAATCTATTTCATTCATGAATTTATGATAGAAAACTAATGTAGGATTATCAATAATAGAAGCTAGCTCATTACACTGGCAAAGCTACAATTCTTTTCTAGGTCAGAGACCTTCAGGGCAGAACCTCCGTCAACATGGATACCAGATTCATGCGTCAAGTGTGTGACAGCAACTCTGCATTCTAAGGTATGTAAGCCTCAGGGCTCATAAGAAGAAAGAACGTATGGCAACAACAACATTCATCTGCGGAAAATTAGAAAAATCATAATGTAATTGTAACTTCACTTAAATACTATCTTGCTTTACTACAATGACTAAATACTACGTACAGTGTCCTAATTAGTACTAATTATTTATTACCCAAGCAAAAATAAAAAAAAAAAAAATACACAAACTACTCCTGTGCTGTTACTAAACATTTGGAATTCCTTTTCAAGAGTCGTTTGTCTTCAGCAAAAGTTCAATTTCCCTATCACAAGCTGTTTCAAATAAATGTTTGGTACTCGTAGTTTTATTTCTTAACTTCTTCTTTACTTGCTCACTCAAAGAGTAATACAGTGATTCAGAACTCATTTCTAAGATGCAAAACATCTTCAGCTCCTGTTGAATTTTTTTCCTCAGTTTTCAAATTCTAGAAGTTGTAATGTTACGGTACAGTTTTAAACATAAAAAGAAGCAAATATAGTAACTTAGAAAGTCTGAAATATTGCTGGAAATGTAATAAATTAGAAAACCTTGATAATATGGCAATAAAACAGATGTCATCAGACCTTTAGACCCACTTCTTACAGCATAAACAAAATTGGATCTAGACAGTAAATTCCTATGGCAACAAAGTAATAATTTGGAGCTTCTTGTTTCATGATTGTTTTCACTATTGTTCATAAATGCAGAGTTATCTACCTTCCTGACTGATTTTATACATTCCAAATCTCTATGTTAAGGTGGATCATGCTGCAAACAGTTAAAGAATTATTTAGTTTCAGAAATGTTAATCTATTCTGACTCAAAACCCATTTTCACACGTTCTGTTAAGATCACAAATAAAACTTACATAGGAACAGTAATTTCACTCAGACATTGCATATAGTTAAAAGTCTAGTGGGTTAAAAGAAACTGATGCCAAGTCTTGTGAAAAGAAGGCCTAATTTTGCTTTTCTGTCAACCTAGGTCTTCATTAAAAACTTTTCTTCTTTTGTTACTTTGTTGAGCAACTGCGAGTTTCATGTAGCTATGGTCTTTTGTCAGTTCTGAATAGATATCACTATCTTGTTAAAGATGCTTTAGAATACACTTCACCAAGATAAAAGCACTTCAGAGACTGGACAATATTATCTTGCTCAAACAACTGTCTGAAGATTTAAGTCTTTTGTGTAGACTATTTAATCCCTGTCACGTCACTAGCTTTCAAGACATACTGATCAATGCTTTCTTTACTTTCTGTTTATTTTGTACAGTGCATATTTAAAGAACTACTTATTGATTAGCTTTACTCCATTTCTTATACACCTTTGTTCACTTTTTATATCCTTTAAGTCTGAGTTTATGTACTGGACTCCATCATTTTCTGCTTCAAACATCTTAAAATATAATCAGTTTAGTATTTTTCCATTCTTATATCTTCCATATTGGTTTTATTTTTCCTTTAAAAACAAATCAAAGTCCTTCCTATTGATGGAAATTTTATCTGAATCTCCCTGCAGACTTTGAAGGTCTCCTCATTGTTGATGTGCTTGAACTCGACTATTGTTCTGAACTTGTACAGTACAACTAAGCTCTCAGTAGCTGAGGTGTACAAATGAGGGCTTTTAAACCTAACACACAATATGCCAGAGAGCTTCAGCTGAGTGCTGCTGAGTGCTCTTGCTCTCACAGAACAGAACATTAATGAAAATAATGTGCAAAAAAAAAAAAGAACCGAAGATTACTTCTCCTTAGCTGTAGATGTGTATCAACCTACAGACACATGTATTCACGTACTGAAACAAACTAAATTGTGACTGAAATTATGAGACGTCTCTCTCTACTCACAAATATTCATACATTCCTTGTGAAACAGGTTACCTCAATTATGTTTTATTGAAATAAACACTCTAGGGAGTGCTTCCTCATTTAACAAACAGCCAAGAAAATGTTGCATCTAAAAACCAAAAGTATAAGCTGATGTTGATATTCTTGGATAATCCAGCTAAGACTGCAAAACAAAATCCCCATTGAGTATTCAGATTATACGTACACCAACAAATATATAAGTAGTGAACCCTGTGCTGAACAATAAAACCGTAAATCGATTTGACTATTTTATTTAGTGAAAATTATGAAAAGAGTGATCCATCAAGACAAGGTAAGCTTGCATGGATCACTGAGTGTCTCTGAAGGACAGGATCCTGTAGGCAATTTCTCATTCACCATGTACACCATTTACACATCCAGCTCACTTTTATTTACATTATTAATTCTTGTCTTCATTCCCACAACAAACTTATCTCACCTTTCATCATGGTCCTTTCATCCTTCTAAGCTTTAATTCAATTTCTCATACCTTTACTACTCCCTTTTCTGAGCTTATTTCACACATTTGCTACTGTTAATGAAATACAAAATCAACTATTAGTGACTCATGGAAGCAGTGCTTCTTCTAGTGCTCACAGTGCAGTCAAATTTAATCTGTCACTGAAAAAAGTACATGTCATATTACAGGTGCTGTGTTTCTTTTTGATTCTCTTGCTCTTTAAAATTTACTCTTAAAGGCTGCTTTATGCATGTGGAAAGACCTGCTGAAGCATGCACATAAGACTTCAGAGGATAAAACAATTAGGATATACATTTTTCTCATGATTGTTACTTGTAAAGAATATACTGGTTTGGTTGTGTAAATAAGCTGAAACTCTCCTTTGTAACTTTGCATGACACAGTTATGGGCTCCTTGAGAAACGACTACATCTATTTCTACCCATACAATGGAGAAAAAAAATATCAGTTAATAAAAACAGTTTAATGTAGGCTTTGTTAGCCTAGTCCACAACAATATTACCAGCTATAATCACTTGATGCTCTAGTTTTCTTGTATATTTACTGTATATTTTTTGAGTTTGTTGAAATAACTTAGGAAGTCATACCAAGTATAAAGAACTGCACTGTGCATGCAGACTAGTAAAAATTATAACAAAAAAAACCCCAAAGAGTAACTTCCATATATCTCACTAGCATCGTTTGCTACTTACAACCTTATTGCTGTCCTGTATCCTCAGAGGACTGTATAGAAGTTTTCTGTACAACAAAAGAGGAGGACTACATGGAAACCCAATACACATCGAGATTTCCAATAGAGTATGGATTATCACAAATGAAAATGCAAAATGTACTTAGGTTTATGTGTCAAATACTGAAGTATATAAGGCATCCTAAATTTAATTCATGAAAAGAATAAGAAAAGATTGCAAGTTCCACAAAACAATCTGTGACTGCCTCAGCATCAGACGTGCAGCTCTCCCAAGAGTTTTCCCTGTTCTTTCACTTACAAAAACCTGCCGTACAGACGCACCACCATATGCTGTGGCTTGTTCTAAGGCAGAATGATTTAGCACTTGAAATGCGACAAGCCACAGTTCACAGATTTCTTTGACCTTGGGTAATTCAAGAACCTTACATTTTCCATAACCATGAGGATAATATTACCTTCTCCTATTTCAGAGATCAATACGACAAATGTTAATAAACATCTCAATATCTAAAGGAATGAAGTATATGAAAACACATAAAAAATAGAAAAAACTGCCCTAGATAAGTCTGCTCCGATTTCATTAAGAGCATATGTGCTACTTCACATAAAATGCCATGTTTCATTCTAATTCTCAGATACCTTTATTAGTCACTGAGTTTTCTTCCTTCAACTTTTGTCCGGATACAATTTCTCTTCTGGAAGGGCTTCAGAACACTTCAGCTCTCAAATTAGGAACGGAAGTTTGCATCCACTATCACTTACAGAAGGGGCAGTGTCAAGGTTAATTGCATGAATTCGCATTTCAGACTAGAATCGGAGCAAGATAACTTCTGCTGGCATAAGTTCATAAAGCATTTCATAGCTGTAATAGTTAACCTCTCTTGGGAAGAACCGTGCCATGATTCTGACAGCAACAAAGATTAAGAAAATACATTTTCTTCTGCCCGTGGAATGTCTACAGCAAAAAGACCTTACCAAGAGCAAAGTGAAATAGATGTAGTTCATTATCTACTACAATTGCATGACACAACGCAATATTTAACTATTGACATTTAATCCTGGTGAGATCATTTGCTCTGTACACAGAGGACAGAGAAGGAAAGGACGATTGCACAACCTCTTCAAATGACCTATTTTTGAGTACTTGGTTCTACAGTATTAATACTGCATTAGAAGTAGTTTTGCATGGAATATTAAAAAGAAATAAGTAATGAATTCAGCAGAACGTTAAAAACTCATAATGAAAAAGAAATGCAAAGGCAGATGACTCTAATCCTGAGCTCTCAGTTATTTTAGGTTGGTTAATGAAAGGTAAAGTCTCAAAATTAATAAACCAAAATCTTACAAAAAATTATGTCCATCAAACCCACCCTTACAAAGACAAAATAGAACAAGTTAGAAAATGAAATTACTCCCCAGCTTTTGTCTCATTCTATCTTAAAAAAATAACAAGAAAAAAAAAAGAAAGGAATAGAGATGGGCTAATGTTAAATACGGATGTCTGAAGTATTTTACAATAGGACTGAACATGCTAGCATTCTTAGTAATTGCTACTTGTTATGATGTGATTATTTGATAAGCACTTTTAAACAGCAAGATTGCAATTCTGAAGGTAAATTAATTTTAAATCTGGCTTCCTAAGAAAACAATCATTTCCTTGTGTCTGCAGGCAACTACAATTTTTGTCAGCTATAAACAGCATTCAAATCTAGCAAACGTTCAAAGCCCCAGTTAAGTACTTTCAATATGGTAAATGTGCTAAACATTAGCTTGAAGTAGCTCTGTGGGTAGCTAGGAGTTGAGAAGTAGCTTTTCCATTTTTTTTCAGAAAATGGTTGGTTAGGAGTTCTTCTGTATTGAAAACTCACATCTAGGACACTGCAATTCTATTCTGAACTATTTTCATCTTACTTCNTCAAAGCCCCAGTTAAGTACTTTCAATATGGTAAATGTGCTAAACATTAGCTTGAAGTAGCTCTGTGGGTAGCTAGGAGTTGAGAAGTAGCTTTTCCATTTTTTTTCAGAAAATGGTTGGTTAGGAGTTCTTCTGTATTGAAAACTCACATCTAGGACACTGCAATTCTATTCTGAACTATTTTCATCTTAGAAGTAAGATTGTTACAAATATTCATTTATTACCAAAATCTGTTATGCAAATCTCAACAGACTCTGTGCGCACGCTCATTGCTAGTACAGATCTAACTATCTGCAATCAAACTAAGAGTTAAAAACATTTGTGTTTCAGTAACTTCAGAGTTTTAGATGGTAGCTGACTTGAAGACATACAATCAAGTCTTATTACTTAACGTCATTTTTGCTTACTGAGAACCACAGCTTTAAGTATCTCCAGTTCCTACTGGAGACAAAGGAGATGCAAATGTAACTGCTTAAATGAGGTTAATCACCATCAGTCTCAGTGACGGCGTTAAACTAACCACAGAATGCTAACATGCAAGAAAACGATTTAGATTTACAGCCAAACATCAACCAAGCAGACACTCTGCAGAGCACAAGCTTCCTTTGTGTTTATAACACTGTTGATCATTCTCACATCTCCTGATAGGAGATTCTGAAATCTCATCACATACTTTTGAAACCATTTGAAATTAGGGTAAGAAAATCCACATAAGCATAATACATTGCAAAATCTGAAAGATAAGCAACGGTCTTTCATTGAATAAAGGAATTTGCAACGTTTCCTGGGTTGCACGTAGAAATGCTTCTAACTTCTCACAGATATGTAAAAAGCTTCAGAGTGTAAATCACAACAGCTGAACACTGTATAATACTATGAACATTCCATAAAGATTCAGGTGTGTTTAGCTTTTATTTTTCAACTTTTATGTTTCTTTGTATATTCCTGAATGCTGTTAGTTATTTGCCAAGTCCTAGGGAAGTTTCAAGACCACAGACTTCTCATAGATAATTATTCCTTTGCTTTCTCTCTGACTGTGTAAACGCCACAATTCTGCATGAGAACCTTAACCAGGGTGGTAAGAGTAGTAATAGTATACTATCCTGACTCCACAATGATGACTTACTTCTATCTTAATTTTTCGCTGCTTCTTGCGTATCTCTGATTCTATCACCTTCCACTTTTTTCTTACTTTTTCTGGTAAACCTTTTGATAATACACAATTTTGCAAAATGTCTATCAACTTTTTCTTCCTTCAACGTCATCATGAAAAAAATCATAGAGTGAAATTTCCACTCAGCATTCACTCTTCGTGTAACGGGACCTCCTGTTTCCTGCGAAGTCCACATTTTCAGGGGCTCAACTGAGCCTTCCAGTTCTCATGAGGTCCTGGTTCAGCCATACTTTGTGTTAGCAAATGGAGGGAGCAGCAGGAAGGGCATTTAGACACAAGACTCTTGCATGAGTTAGAGCACACCACAGCTTAATACACATAAATATACACAGAGATTAAGACAAAGACTAACACAAGTGCATTAGGCACCAGATCTAATTGTTGCACTCTAAGTCACTATGCATAAATTCATAGTTTTGGAGATGACTATATTATATATACATATATATAATATTTAGACCTCCTAATGCAATAATATCTTTTAATTCTTAATAATTCCTTAGGTGATGAGGGCTGTCATTTCTAAGACCACGGGCATGCCTAACTTCTAATGTAATAATGTCTTCATTTCCCAGTTGATATTTTATTAGATCTCAGATCCTGCATTGCTATTACCAACAAAGCCCAATCACTGAAATTTCTCCCACAGGTGAGGCTTAGATATTATGTATCTTGCTCACTTAATGATATTGAACATTTCATTCAAATCTCAAGCTAACATCAGATCTGCCAAAGTATATTTAACAGTTACTGTTGATGGTTACATTATCTGAAACTCACAGTAAGTCAAGCAATATTATAATTAAATGCTGTCTCTGTTTTGACTACTGCTGTTTTAACCAGAATGATTTTTCTTTAAATCCATGAAAATACAGTGACAGGAGAACCAGAGAAAAGTAAACCAAAGCCTGAAATATTTCAGTAGAAATGTGGTCTTCTATTTGGGAAGGCTCTGGAGGGTGAGAACACAGAGCACAAGGACTTGGATGCAGAAAGATGTGACACAGGGCAGTGTATCGTTGCCGAAGTATAGCATTTTATGAACAGGACTTTGTAGGCACAGGTCTACAGGTCAGAGGGAACTGAAGAAGTAACCCTCACACCAGTGTGCCCATTGGTGCGCCCCTTGAAACCATCCCCAGATAAAGCTCCCCAGTGTGTGAATGATTAAGGAACTGTTTACTTGTGCAGACACTACTGATTCTACTGGTTTTCCCTAGCTACACCATGAGCTCAGGGAAACAACGAAGAGACCTGGGTGGGTGTGCTGCCCAGGTGCACCGGCATCCCCCTCGCCTTGACACAAAATATTTCTGTCAGGTTCACATCACAGCACAATTTTGATGTTTGATCACTATAGTGACTACAACACTTAAGGCAGGATAAATCCCTACAATTAATCAGAGAGAAACCCAGTCTATGTTGGCTGAGGGAGAGAAGTCAATATGGTGCCTGTAAGCAGCTATACTCTTCCTTTAATCCTCCAGAGGCATTTTGCCAGTGAGAGGGATAATACATCCAGTTGTTCATACAGAGCAATGGCAGATACTTGATGTCTATAAATGTGAGTAGCAGTGTTAAGACACGGTTAAGCCCTCAGCCCAAGAAACGTCTAGTAGACTCGCTCTGCGTGCTCACCCACAGTAAGAGATCTAGTTTGTTAATTTGGCAGTAGCTGCAGGTAGGCAGCAGGTTGCCAGAACCAAATTGCTCCAGTGCCAGCTTGCCCATGTACACAGCTACTGGGACTGCTGCAGTGCAAGCCTTTTCAGATGCCTTTGTTTCAGGATTGTTGAAAGGGATTAAAATCTTTAGCAACTGCCATGTTACAAGACATGTATTATACATCCTAATTGTGTACACAGACCAAAGAAAATCCTTAAGAATAGTTAAAACTACTGTTTTCCTTATTCTTGAAACTCCTTTCACTGGTTCCAAAAATGGATAAATGCAAAAAGCAACATGTAGTTAAATCTCAGTATAAGAATAGATTCAGACACATTTTAAACACCTGTGCAAATCATAGTCCAAAAGGATGCAAGCATATGCTTGAAGGCAAGCATGCACATAAACAGATTTTTTTTCAAATAGATTTTTGCATTTCAAAATCCTTGACATATGTTGATCTTTCCTCACGGCATGATACACTCGACGTGTCAGAAAAAAAATCTGCAAACCTGCCCCTTCAAACATCGTGATCCCAAATCCTACAGCGCAACGCTAGTTCTTTTAGTTTACGGAAGAATAAGGCATTAGACTCAGCAGTAGCAAGAGTATTTTCAGAATGACATACATAATCAGATCAAAGCTACAAGTGACTTAACTTAAAAAAAAAAATATATATATATATATATATCTGACCTAGAGGAAGTTATTGAGAAAATGGAGGCACCAGTTCATGGCAGAAAGGCAACATAAAAGGGGTTGCATTTGAGATGAGAGGTTCTAGCTGGATATGAGGAATAACAATCTCATTGACAGTTTGGACCTGCCCTCCTTCTCTGAGAACTAGAGAGGAGGTGCCTTCAGAAGACCCTTCTTCACCATCATCTTAATGGCATACCTCTAACTCCTGCTCTAAAACAAAAACAGAAAACACCATTTATCAACTTGGCAACATATTTCCATCATCTATTTAAAATTTTGATAATACTGCCAGAGAACACAGAATTGACACGTGGAAACGATAATTATGAACTAAGAGGATTGAGTTAAATAAATTGTCATTGAAAAGGTTAGGACTTGAAGTATTGTCAGTTCACACAATTAAAGGAGAGATCAAAACTCAGTTTAGCTGAATTTTTCTCTAACATAGTATCTCCCAGTAATGTAAAAAGCAGAATTCAACACTGAAAGACTGTGAAGAACAAGGCAAATGGTCTAAATTCCCCGCTTCTCATTTTGTATTCTTCCATGTTTATCATCAGCAGGAGGTTCATGAATGCAAATCACTTTCCATGTTTTCAGATGATGTTTTGACCAAGATGGAGATGTTCCACAGGAACACATAATAGCAGTGGTCAGATGTAGAATTATGGTCCTACATTTCTTTTCCTTGAAATGTTTCAGCCTATCAGAAACTGCTGTACACTTGCCTATTCCACAGCTAGCTCTCAGGCCTGACTCACTCTCCATGGCATTCTGAGGGCACCTGTCCATCACCAGTGCTTCAGTAACTGATGGGAGCAGTGACTGCTACACCATTCGTAGTCATAATGAAGCTGCTGCTCAAGCCTGAATTCAGCATTTTGGATGCAAAGACAGCAAATGAAGCCCAGGTTGCATCTTGTTTTTCTATCTACATTTGACTCATTGGAACAGGACTAACATTTTACTGAAAATACAGGTGTAATCACAGGCTAGTAGTGTGGACATGTCTAATACCTGTAAATAGAAAAACTTTTAAAGAGAAGGAGATGTTCAGAGGAATCAGGTTTAAATGTAATTAGGCAATCCAAATTAGTAGACCTTACAGCTTACCAGAACACAAACTAGAACAAACTTGTAACAATTGCTAGCAGAGTTTTCAGATGAATTTGACGAGTAACAAGTAACATTCAAGAACAATCAACATCTTCCCAGACCAACATTCCTCAAACCCCCATCTCTTCTCACTTGCAGCTTTGATTATACCCTTCTGTGTATTTTCACCTTGTTAAGGCTCCTTTTTGAGTTGGAAATCTTTAAGCAATACTTCAGATGAATTAATGTGGGAAATCCACCAACAGCATAGAGTAGAGCAAAATTAGCTAGAAATAGTGGGGACTGATTCTGGTCTACTTTCTAATGTGCAAAAGCAATTTTACTAGGAACAGTCATACTTGTGAAAAACAAGAGAGAGATCAGATTGTGTATAACTTGACATTACTTCACATTGGCTGAAGCAAGATTTGTCATTCAGATGTGAGATTTCTGCTTATGTTTCATCTTAATTAGTTCTTATTTAACCAATAATCCACTTCCAGATATTTTTAATTGGCATATGGAACATCAAATGTTACAATAACATAGAATCAGATCTCAGAAAATACATAGAATGAAGTAAACTAACAGCTATTTGTCCCAACTTAGCAAAGCCTTCATTGATCATACTCCTATTAGGTAATGCCAAATTTCAGCTCATTAAAAATATTTTTACAAGAAAAACTGCACTGTTTAAAAAAAAAAGAGTAGGTAATTTACAAGAGGAAGACTTTTGAATCCTCTGCAATGACAATTTGAAACACAAACAAGGATGCTCATTGAACATATTGCATACTTGCCCTCATCTGAATGTCCTGCTTCACGTTTTATTGCTAACCATCTTCTCACAACAAAATCACACACTAATTTCAGCACTAAAAGGTTATAACCTTTATCATTTTTTAACCCCTGCAGAGTACTGCAGTACTGTAGTGACTTCTGAAACTAAGTTATTTGAATTTATAAAATTCATAGCTGACATCTTCATCGAACACAGTGCATGCATTCATTGAATCATTAAAGTCAATTATGTGACAGCAAAGTTCAGTAGGTGACTGCGTCAAAGTATTTTTTTTCCTTCAGTGAATTCACAAACATTGTCAAGCTGCCAATGAGGAACAGTTTGCAAGTTCAGTAGATATAATAAACTTAAAAACTACTATCAGTTTCAACAGGTTTCTTAATGTTAAAAAATGTTAGTTTAGTAACACTATAGAAATAAAATGAAGTAAGAATTAAAAATCTTAATCATCAAGAAAATCCAGTTTGCCCAAACATCTTGTAAATTCAGTAATCAATTTGCTATCAATGAAGAGACACAGATGCATATGATCTTGAGATACACTGGTTTGGCTTTAAGAAAGGTTGGAGCTACAGAATTCAAGCAAAAACACCATGTTTTATTCTGTTATTCATTCATAGTTTCATATGTTACATATATTTACTCAAACTCATTGTTGGTCTCCAGTAACATTCAACGTGTGGTCAGTGAATGTCAACAGGTGTCACTTTTTCCACATGAAGGAATTATTTGCTTCATATGCACTTCCATGACAGAAACCATTCTATCAGACTGCCCCTCTGCTGTGACCACACAGCAACAACATGCAACGGAGTATTGGTGAGAAGGTTCAACCATCGTTGCCATACCATCAACATCCACCTCTGCTATAGTGGGCCAGCAGACTAACATAGGAGGTATTACATTTGGAGCAGCCCTTGTACCTATATATATACAGGCTATGGAATATAAATAGATACATACATATACAGAGCCCTCTATCAGTCTCTCTGATCTTCTCTCGTTTCTCTGAACCAAATCCTCTGGCAACATGAAACCATAGCTAATAATGTCACCACTTCAGGTGACTGAAGTGCCAGCAATGGAAGTTCACCTTCACTACAGAAATGAAGTAGCAAATTTTCTGAGAAAAGTCAAATGCCCATTAAGCTTCTAGAAGTAACCATTCTACACTAGACATTAGTTTTCATTTACCTAGTTGAAGAACACAGAGAAAAAACGTTGGACTGAGTTTCAACCATAATGTTTGTTGGAACATGGGATTTTTTTTCTTGCTGTCCCAAACGTGAAAATGATGCATTCTTTGAAATCACCATGTATGAATATCACATATGTTTCTGTGCAACAGAGAAAATAAATATTTTCTTAACAAACAACATTTCCTAGCTGCAACCTGTCTCAATGTTTCACACATTTCTTCTATAGCACTACCGTTCGACAGATTTTACATAACTCTTTAAGTTCTGAATATGTGAACACACTCTGCATTTAAGGTGAAAACCTGTAGTACTGCCTACACACTATCATTTGGTAAACCAAAGAGAGGTAAACTATATTTTTTGAAGCCTCATATTTAATATGGCATTATTATAGCATTATATTGGTTGTAGCTTATATTATGAGGATCTCCAACAGCAGTGAAATTAACAGTAAATTTATGTAACATTTTGTTACAGCAATATAAGCAAGACAAATCTGCCTAAACAGAAGTCATTTAATATCTGGAAGTAAAAGTAGGCATTTCTCAATTCAACATCTTATACTGAGGAATAATAAGAAATATATATATATTTTAATGATTGCCTAAACTTTTACTTCTTCCAATATGCCTTGCTTCCTACCTCTGCTTTGGAAAGTCTCTTGGGTTTAGCAGAAAGAAAATAAAGGATGATGCCAGATGTTTCTCTTTAGAAGAAAAAAATAAGTAAGTTTTTAAAAATCCCAGCTTTTTTTTTTTTTTTTCATAAATAAACTCTAAACGAAACTTTCTATCATACGCATTTTAAAGGTATACATTGGTGCAACATGGTACCTTGATGTACCTTGTCCTGTTCGGTTAACATTACACTTGTTTATCTCCTAAATTATAAATTCCCCCAAAGGCAAAGCGTTAATGCAGATAAGTTTTACAGATAAGCACTCTGGAGAATATAACCTGATTCTCTTTAATGCCTTCTAAAAGCCCTCAACCTAAAACATCATATCTACCTTTTCACAAATCAAAACACACCATGCTTTAATATTTCTACCCCTACTGCTCTCCACGGAGCAATGTAACTTTCAGGAATAACATAACTCTTTATACTGAAGCACTTTACACACACCTATTTCCACTTCCCTACACAAGATCTATGCCTACTATGGAAGTTCCCAAACTTTTATCCAGACTTCTCTAACCTCACTTGCTTTTTATTTGTAAACAAATACAGGATACAAATATAACAGTTCAACTAATTAGAATTAATTATACATATACATACTTCCACTTCTGGCTGGGCAATAAAAATTCCACCTATTAGATTGCAAAGATGCTGCTCTTAAGGGAAACATTAAGAATATCTCATATTTGAATCAATTTCTGCTTAATCCAAATGTCTGACTTCTATGTAATAATCTGTTGTCCATTATAAAAATATGTAATAAAAAAGCTGCAATATTTAATAAAAATGTCTTGGAATAACTTCTAAGGTAATAAGTCATTTCTGAAGCTTCTGGGAATCATTTGCTAATTAGCTTACTCTTTAAGCATTCATTCAAAAACCTTTACATGATCTGCAGCAAAGTTGGATCATTTTTACAGAAAATGAATCTCAGTACACAAGTAAATTGCAAGATCTACAGTGTTTATCTATTTTTGTTTTGTTTTGGGGAGTGGTTTAATTTAATGCCATTGATAACTTTTGTTTCCTAGATATTTTAACTCAGGATCAAAATTTCACCCTTAAACGACCAGTTTATATCATGATTCCAGTGAAACACTCCAGTGGCTGAAGTACTCCGCAATCTCATAAATCTCTTGAAGAAGCACTGCCAGCTTCTCATCCCATGGAGACACAAAGTCCTCTTTTCATATCACAAAATTAAAGGCTATAGACACATCCAGCAATAAAATCAAACATTTTGTTTTCTTAATAATAAAGAAAAGAACGACACAAACAAAGAACTCACCGTGAAGAAGAAGACTTTTTACTATTCAAAAATATTCAGGTATGAAATGAGGCAAAAGCCTTTTATGTTACCGAAACAGCCTGTCAGCAATACCTCTGCAATTAGAAGCTCATACAACCTGGAGTGAAGCAAAGCGAAAAAACCCTTGAACAAAACCAATCCCAATAAATTTTACATTCTCAGCCAAACTGTACCCCATCAAACTTTTTCTATTGAAACATATCAAGTCTATGGGAAACTATTAAATAAATAATATTTACAAAAAATTAATTCATAAGAACTGCTCACTGGACTACTGAATACTCTTTCAGGTTCTCATCCCAAAAACATCCTCTGCAGAGAAATGTGCAGCATGCAAAGGAAACATTTCAGAAATTTACGGCCACATGGTACAAGCAATGTTATGAAAAAAAAAATTTAATCTTAAATTGAAGCAAGTATTACTAGGTAATAAAACACGAGGCTATTTTAAGTCAACTGCAAAGGGAGCAGAATTTTAGACAAATGTTATGCTGGGAACTCTAGGTTTTGTTGTTATTTCTTTGACATTAATGCATTGATCACAACTATTTTCACTAATGAGCAGTAATTACCACTAATGAGCACACGAAGCTATTCAGGAGCTGCAGTTCATCAGTTTACTTGGCTTACTGTGCAGTTTAATGCATGGCAGACTACTTGCATTGTATTGAGTTCTTTTATTTCTGATATGTGAAAAATAAAAACGAGCTCCTAATTGCAATGCATTACTTGAAGAGACAGAGTACAAATTTAAGTTCATGTATTTCACTGAAAAGTATGATTTACAAAGATTTAGAGACACTTAAAAGTATTTAGAAATACTTGCTATCTCTTACCTTAATTATTTTATTATAATGGCATGCACCCCATTCTTATTATTTTTGGCATTCTTTCAAACATGGATATGATTTTTTTTTTTAATTTCTCAATATTTAAAAAAGAACAAGTTCATTAACTAACATTACCTCCACATATTTCACTAAATAAGGAAGTAAATGAGCTCAGTTCTATTGATCCACTGTTCACCTCAGTAAACATCCACTGCTTGGGAGCCCACACAAAACTTCCTAAAATTACAAAGATTCAAAGAAAATTTTCACTTGCTTGCATATAATTCTTAGGAGTAAACAGATGGCAAACATTCAGGTCACAAAAACCTAAGACCAGAGTTCCTATGGGATCCCTGTTAGGAAGTTCAGAAATGACTTTCTGGGTCACAGAAAACCCACGCTTTGAAGACTGCAGAACACAGTGACGCTGTTTGGGGAGGATGAGGGTGCCCACATAGGACCTTGTGGCTATAAAAGAAGAGAGAGAATTCTTCCTGCTACATACCTCCTCCATCCCATCTACAGACTTTAGTACAGAAAAAAAAAAAATCAAAGTTCGTCTCAACATCTCCTCCAGTAATAGCATCAGAAAAGTCTTGGTTTATGTCTCATGCAAGCAAATACTTTCAAGGCATGTGAGGAATTTCTCCATTAAAGTATCCCAGGAATAAGCATCTGAAGCTCCCTTTGTGATGACGCCTGTTATCATGTTGCTACCTATTTCAGATAGTGAGGAAGAACTAACTATAAAGGGAAATTCCAGTTCATAAGTCAGGAAAGGCTGCTTTATACTGGAGATTTCAGTTGAGTAACAGCTGTTAGACATGATTCTGGATTACTTCCTCATATTCTTTCAAGCCTCTATGCCCTCTAACTGTGCAGATTACCAGTACGGATCAACGCACGTTTAAGAAAAAGAGGAGAAAGAGAGGTGTTCTTGAGAAAGCAGTATCACAACTGTTCAAAATTTGAAATACAACCCTAGTAACTGAATCCAGAAGTGATGCTGCCTTATTTACGCACACAAACTGACTACTGGTATACTGGATAGATGGTGAACTGATCAAACAAAAATTCCCAAGATAAACTTTCTTAACACTGGGAAATGAGGTATTTGTCTGACTTGCCTGTCCTAACAGCATTAGCAGATAGCACTGAGGTACAGAAAATAGAACAAGTCACATTTGGTTGTTGTATTTAGTCCCAATCTCAGCATCCCTCGCTTCACTTTCAAATGAAGGCCAAATTCAAAGATGTTTAAACAAACCACGGCATTTCTATTAGCAGCTAAATCTTCGATGCTTACCGTACTTTTCACGCAATGCACATATGATGTGTAGAGATAACCACTCATTAGAGTTCTTCCATCCTTTCAAATGATATGATCTGACTGATACAATAAATAATAAAACAAATGATAACTTGAATTTCTATTTTAAACAAATGCCTTAAATCTCAATTGAAAGCCAGAAGCTGAGTTAGATGTGAGCTGCAACTGCACCTTTATGCATTTACAGGTTACCTGCAGCCACAGCTCCAACAGCAAAGAATGTGATACATTAATCAGATGAGTGCTGTCCCCTAAGCCAAGGGATCAGCAGTAGCAATTTATAGTCACACATTGGAGACCATGCCAAAAACAGATGCCTAATCATACCGAATTCATAACCTCTTAATATCTCAGGTGGAAGAAGATTACTAGTTGTGACTTGTATTCTTTCCAATCCCTTGATCCAAGGAACAATAATCTTGTGAGCAACAATAATAGGTGACAATGAAAAAGATATTGAAGAATTAGAGCAGAATGGTGCAAACTGGACTTTGCCTGATTTCTAAGGATGCTCTTTCACATGCAGTAATAATTTTTAAACAGTTAGAGGTAGGACAGTGTTACTGCAGTATTCCACTTATAATGTGAATCAACAAATCTGTAGAGAAAGCATACGTAAGAAATATATACAGTTGGTGACTTAGAGCTGAAATCAGGAATTCTCATTTATGGCTGCTTGGTTGAACAGGTTCTTAGGTAAAAATGACAAACCTGAGAGGAAAACACAACGCCCATTCAGGACTGGGTCAGTCCTGAACCTTTATTTAAGTTAAAGGCTGAGAAAAACAAATGCGTGTGTTTGCTGGGTCAAAAACACATGGTCTGTACAGCACCTACAAGTTGGTACAATAAACATTCTGGGACTCTGACTAGACTTATATTGTGCTTAGTGTCTTAGACTCTCACTTTGGCTCCTACACACTGCAACATGCAAATAAACAGCTGCACAGACATAAAACATTTGAGGAAAAGCGTTAATAAAGCAGTCTTTCCACTTCAGTCTCTAGTTATTTTCTGGGATGTACTCTGCATAGATATGGCTTGGGTTCAGAGAAAACTGAATAGAAGATAAAAGGTCCTGATAACCTTCAAAGCTCTACTGTATCACTGAAAAATGAAAGTTTCCCACAGAAGTCTCTGGTGGATTAGCAGCTTCACTGTGTGCTACCCCTCTCCATGGCTTTTCATTATATTTCATAGTCACTTAAGCCTTTTCCTAATAAAAAGACAATGCCCAGGGTGAGATTATGAAATACACCAAAGTTAAGTTGATAACGGTTTAATTAAATGTTTCTCACTAACAACTGGCATGACTCAGACAATAAAAGGGAAAAATGAATGCTGTAATTGCTTCTTTTGCTGCCTTTTCACAATCTTCTCAGATGCTCTTCCCATGACATTGCCTTTCAGAGAACGCTGCAGAAGATCTGGTTGCATGCCGCAGTTGCTCAGCCCTTTTACACTGAGCATGAAGGATTCATTTAACTCCAGGCGGCTGCAGTAAGCCCACAGTTGGTTACAGCAGGCTCTGCATGATTAGATCTTGTCTGCTTCTTTTTAATTAAAATAAGAAGGCCAGGTTTTCAAAGGGAGCAAATGAGCAAAGCTCTGTTGAAAGGAGTATTTACCAATTGAGCTCCCAGCGTCAATAGCAAAACCTTCCTGTTAAAGGCAAGCTGTACGTTTTAGGGCACAGCTCTCTACAGAGAAGTTTTACGGCAACTTCTATAAGCAAATCTCATCCCTTAACAAAGACTCTTAGTAAAGGCACATGCCTGAATTTGTTTCTTTAGATGTTGTTTCACTCCTTCATGCCCCACAAGTCAGAAGTGGTAAGTAGATAAATGACTACTGTTATTCCCTCCACATTACAACAGTATTACAGTACTTTGCTTTTTCTTATATACTGTATATGTTCTATATGTAGAACAACTATAGTTCAACAATGTCAGCTTAGAAATTTGGCTGTGATAAGTAGCTTGGGGTCAACACATAGCTGCAGATATTGAAACAGGTAAGTCAGAATTGCACATACTAACTGTTTTCTGTAGAAGACAGGTTTACATTTCCCCTTAAAAGAAGACTGACTTCACAGCTTTGAATTATATCATGCAATAATCTTGTACATTAAAAACATATGTAGCCTTCTGATAGAAGTTCAGTATAATTATCAATTGCTAAAGCCAATTAAATAATAACGTAAATAATGATTTATTTAAATAATCTAACACCAGGGGTATGTAACAGTTTTACCCTGGCAAACTGGAAGTCTACATGAACGAACACAAGAGGTCATGGAAATTAAAAAGGAAAACCTATACTGATTTTGCTTTCACTGACATAAACACCTACGCAAATATGCACTAAAAAAAATATATTATCATATGAAAAGCAAAACAAATTAAATCCTAATGCAAAATCCAGCAACAGCATATTTTCTATTCAACGTACAAAACCACAAGCTGCTGTGAACCACATGCTCTTAGATCACCTGCAGAATAGCCAGGAGATCAATTCAAAACGTCACCTTCCAAACTACAAAAACCTTAATTTGTCTGTCAATTAAAGACATTTTATTGCTACTTGTCAGATCGACACTGATTTTCTGACTAAAACACAGATTCACTCTAACACTGAATTTTATCTCAGCAAAACTCCTGGCTTCGCTTTTGATATAAGAGCCTTCACTCTAGCCTGGTTTTAGGGTAATAACAGTAAACAAATCCTCTTCCTCTACAACAGAATCCCAGAGTTTTGCAGGAGCACTGCTGCCTCTTTCAGCTCAGCTCCACCATCTCCTCATCTACACCACCAGGTGGTTTATCCTTGTTTTATTGCACCAGTTCTGGGCTTTCCCTTTGTTCCTGACTTTATCTTCCCTGCCTTCATCTGTAACATTGGCCAAGAGTAAGGATTACAGCATTTTACGACCGCTGATCCATTGTGCTGCATACTGATCAAACAACCCCGCAAAGCAATCCAGCAGATGATGGTGTTTTTCAGATGTCCCAATGTGTCCTCCCAACAAAACAGCAATTTAGCAGCAGGCATAGAGGAGTACAGCAGCAAAGAAGAGAGTTTATCTAACACAATATAAGATGGTTGCTCTGAAATAAATACTTCCTATTATTTGTTATGATGACCTACAATGCCAGAGGTAGGTTGAATAGAAGTAGAGGTTGGACCTTCACACCATTATTCCATTACATATTGTTGCTGTATGACAGAAGGCAGAAGATAAATGTGACAAAATGGCATCACCCAGCTATCCTACATGCTTATCAAATTTTCTTTTGGAATAGACTATGGATCCCAGTCCATTGTCGGAGCTGAGGTCTTCCAGTTCAACATCAAAAGAATGAACTACATAACCTGTTAACATTGTGGAACTTTTTTTTTTTAATTTTTTTATTTTTTGAGTAACAACAACCTCATTAACTAGGATTGATCATTCTTTACAATACTTCCTAGTACTAGAAGAACAACAATAGTTATTTTCCATTTCTGTTCAGAGAACTGAAATAGAAGAAGCAAAACATCCACCACATGATAGTCCCTTTTAACAGCATTGTTTAGGAAAGGAAAATGTACTCTCATAAACTGCTATAATTCGTCTGGACAAGACAGAATGGGTCATTACATGATGCACGACTGGATCAGTAGACTAGGCTAGAATGATGGTAATTTTTCTGTACATGTATAACACAGAAGAAAAAAATGTGACTTCAAGTAAATGTGTGTATAACTGCTTCAGCAAAAATAGAAGCTAGAATTGGAAAACAGAAAACTATAAAGGATTCCAGAAAGTAGAATACAAATCAATATACTAAAAAGATACTCTAGTTATTTCTAGAGACATAAAAATTCATGAGTTCAGTAATTTGCCATTATTAACTTCATTTTTGATGAGACGTAATTTAGTTCATGAAACTTTCGATTTTAGAATGAATTCCCCTGAGATTCTGTTATGAATTACTCTGAATTTTTTTCCGTTCAGTATAGTCATGTACATCTACGTTTATCCACTTAAGAAATTTTCATAAAATGGATAATTTGCAGATTATACTTTTCAGTTCATCACGAGCATAAAAGTAATCTCTCTTGACAGGTACAATAATAAAAGATATGTATGTCAATTTATGCACATGAACTATAATTACTTGTTGAAAATTATAACTTAAATTTCTAATAAGAATAATCTGCTATAGTACCTGAGATAAAAATCCTAAAGGTTTCTTAAGTTGCTTGTAATAATTGCAGAGACAATTCAGTCACTTGCAACTCAGGGCATGTTATTCTGTAATGACTTCTGTTCACTACACAAATAGCTTCAAATCAGTTTGTAACCACCTTGTACTCCTAAAGAGAAATCTCATGTTTATATCTAGGAACATGGTAATACAAGTTATTCAACAAGAGATTGATCACTTCTGGTTTAAGAAAACAAACCTAACAGTGGTTAGAATTCCTCATCCCTTTATTCACATCCCTCTTTCAATGAATTCTCACCTGCCTGCAATTCTTTCATTCTTTGCGTTATTACACCAGCTCACCTCTTCATTAAGACTGATGGAAGCACTGGCTGCTAGCTGGCAGCTCCCTCCTGTGTAGGGGATTACTCTGACCTTTCACTCATTCTCTGTGTGCTATTCCCCTCTAAACTGGACAGGTCAGATACGATGCAAGACAGAAGAGTATTTTTCACTATCAAGTATTTCTAACAAACAGCAAAACAAACTTTTCTTATCCTCCAGAAGTTTCATATTCTCCTTTTACCATCAACATTAGAATATCTCAATATTGTCAACAATTTAATATCATTACAGCTTGTCAGTGGTCGAGACCTTCTAGACAATGGAACCCACATAGTAAATCCTTGCTATGCATTTAGTTCTAAAGAAAGGTTCAACGAACTCAGCTGCACCAGCCATCATCACATGGAAGCTGCTTCTTGTAAATTACTACCTCTAAGTACTTGCTTTACAACGCCGTGTTGCAACCTGTTGCATTAGCACTGTGTACTCTTTATGAAATGAAATTGTAGATGTTCAGTCCAAAATGCTTTCAATTTCTTAAACATATCTCAGTAAGTGTCAAATCCCATGTTAACACTTCTACATCTTCTCACAAATTGACTGGACACCTGCACTTCACACTGCAAAAGTTTAGCATATTTCATACATTTACTTATAGTTTAATTTAGACACTACTACTTTGCGAGTAATTATTTTTTTCCACATTTCTTTCTCCAAGTAAATATATTATTATTGAGAAAACTAATCCAATCTGATTAGCGTTTTGTACTACTGTTTTTTTTTATCTTCATAAATTAATGCGTTATAATAGATACAACCATACTATAAGCTTATGCTTACAATAACTAATCCACAGCACTAAGGTACTGAACAGTGCTAAAAATCAAACTGCTGATCTATTAGATTGTACGATGTTCTACAAAAGAATATGAATAGCTTCCATAAATCTGCATTCATGATGCATGTACTTCTAAATTACTATGAAAATATGCCCCAAAATATAAATGTATCATAATGTTGCAGATTTCTGCTAGCATTTCTGATAACTTGCTGGCAGTTGCATTAACCTTCTCATCTAATCAGGACAATGCTGGTACCCACATCATCTGTTGCAAAAGCCATACAAAGATTACAAAACTGTCTTCGGTGAAAACAAGACTGTAAACGAATAGAAAGTTAAATACAAAGGTGTTACTGGAATTGTGAAACAGTACCAAAGAATAGCAAAATGATCACATATAAGATGATATTACAGTGTTTTCAAAGTTAAGATTTGCATCTGCCATATTTCAGTTCCTATGATTCGATTCCATGACCTAACTTGTAGCAATACCTCAAGCTTACAGCCAACATTTATTTCAAGCTAAAACCAAATTTGTTCCCTTCCATGAGCATGTGCATTATACATTTCATGTTCAGAAATAAATAAATAAAAATCATTAATTCCACTACATGCATAACTCTGTTCTTAGCTTCACACATCATTGCCCACTTCAAAAACAGCCTGAAGAAATTGATAATCTACACAGCCTAAGGATACACTTTCCTTGTTACCACCACAGGTACTGTGTGATGTGCTAATTGCACTTGTAATCTAATCTAAGTCTCTCCCACTTTTCTGTCTCTCCATTTCACAACATAAAAAGAAACCTCATTGCCACTCAGAAATATGTAGATCAAGTCTTTCCTCCTTAACAGCTTCATTTCTAAAGGCTTACAAAATAACTATTAAAATAAGAAAGAATTAGAACAACTGAGTCACTTTGTTGATCAATTATTCTTATCTTGTTCATCTTTCATTTTTATTTAACTAATAATGACTTAATACCTCCACTGATTTCTTCAGCCTCAGGTACCCTTGTATCTCCTTCCAAGCTATTCCTCAGAAACAGACCATTCCCTCACAATCTACTTAATCTTGCTGTAAATTACTACTCTCAGAAACTGTTATATGCTATCTGTTTCCTCTTGCCCTTTAGTCATGTGAAAGTTTTATTACACCAAGATGTCCAGGTAGCAATTCATCCTATCCTTAAATGGATTAATCATCTGTAAGTGTTGCCCACTCCCCAGCAAGTCGAAATGATTAGAAATGTCAGAAACTTTAAAGTAGCTATAGCTGGATGAGCCAAGTCCCATACTTTACATTCCATTCAGCTTGCTATATCACTACTGTGCCTGCTGCAAAGAATAAGCAGAACTATAGAATCATTAAGGTTTTAAAAGACTTCTAATATCATCTTGTCTGATCATCAGCTCATGTCCATTAACCATGTCCCTCAGTGCCACATCTCCACGTTTCTTTAACACCTCCAGGGACAGTGACCCCACCACCTTCCTAGGCAGTCTGTTCCAGCGCATCACCACTCCTGCAGAGAAGGGATATTTCTTCACGTCCCACTTGCCCTCAAGTTGTGCCAGGGGAGGTTCATTACCTCTCATCCTATTGCAGTTACCTGGGAAAAGAGGCCAAACCCAATCTCACTGCAACTTGCTTTCAGGGAGCTGTAGAGGGCAAGAAGGTCTCCCCTGAGCCTCCTCTTCTCCAAACTAAAAAACCTCAGTTGCCACGTCCACTCCTCATAAAACTTGCACTCCAGACCCTTCACCAGCTTCATTGCCCTATAAGTACAACATAAACCAGAATCTTACAATATTCTCACGTTGGGAGCCAGATCAGCAGTCTAAAAGAACTAGGTTATATACTGTCTTCTTACCCATCTTGACACACTTTATGTTCACTCATGTTTGTTTCTTAGGTTACAGCAGAGCACACATCTGCTTTTTCTGTTTCATTTGGAAAGTGAATTGCACTTGTGGGCTCTAGTAGAAATACATATTGAAATGACAGTCCTAATTAATAATCCATCAAACTGTCTTTTTATACACATTTTAAGCATCTTAATTTATTGAAGACATCTTCAACAGAAGTTCAGCCAATAGATAAAATGATGTAGGAGAGGAAAAGGTGTCCCTGAAGGGAGATCATTAGTCTTTCCTTCTTTTGCTGATAGCGTTGTCATAGAAACAGCAGAAAAGAAAGAATACTCTATTAACTCACCTGGATTTATTGAGTTGCTTGTTCACTGCCACCATTCACCATAAAAATGGAACAGATACATCTTAGTCTAAAAGAATGATGTCATAAAATATCTTAGGCAAACATTTGAAAAAATACTGCAGTTTTGTAAAAATTCATTAAAAAAAAAAGATGAGATAGATATGAAGGTAGAAATATTATTTTAAATATCTGAATTATTTCTTTAAAGATTATTAAAATGCACCAGTATTCACACGTTTGGAATATACAGAACAGTTAGAGCAATTCAAATATAGGTAACAGTGGAAAGGAAAAGCATAAGAGAAATCCTATTGTAGATTTTCAACACAGAGGCAAAAAATCAATCAGGAACGTTAATCCTCCTTTCATGACTATGCTTCTGATTCAGGCTACTGCAAAAGCATACATCCATCAATAAAAGCACTTATCGAATAGTGTGTGCTACCTTGCTAGCTTAAAACTGGGCCTGAGCTTTAAATACCATTTCAACCCAATTTTGGTGGCTCTAAAGTTCATAAAACTTTGACTAAGACTCATGGAAGATGAGCCTGAGCTCTTTCAAATGAACAATTTCCAACCCTATTGTGTTAGACCCAAAGCATCTTTAAAATGTATAGATAAAACAGTGTTGAATGTGGCTTTTTTCTGGTAATTAGTCTCTGAAAGAAGATAAATTGTCTCACATCGTGAAACACAGCAGATTACATAGCACATTTCTGTAAACAGGTTGTTACGAGGGTTAAATTGCTTAATTTTTTTTTTTTGTGTGTCCATTAGAGAGCTCAATGATACTGTGGTATTATGCCTGTCTTGCCACTTCCAGTTCTTGCCTAAATACAAATTAAAATGAAATCAGGTAATAGTTGAGAGATTCTCAACATAACAAATCTATACTATCTGAGTAAAGATGTCGAAACTAGAATAACTTCCAAGCTGTTCAGTTATGATGCTCTCGCATAAAAACAATGTACTGCAGCTCATTAATTTCAGAACTTGCTTTCATTTAATTACTCACTGGATAATTACAAAGTTGCAGAGAGAGCTTTACTTTAGAATTTTATTATATAATATAATTTCTCTAGTAGTAAAGGAACAGAAATAAATATGATCGGAAGGGAAAGAAAAGGATTACCAAAACTAAGACCGAAGATTTTTACCTTCCTAAAGCACAACATTATCACAGAATGGCTTACATTGAAAGGGACCTTAAAGATCATCTAGTTTCAACTCCCTGCCATGGGCAGCATTGCTAATTGATAGATCAAGCAATAGATCAGGCTGCCCAGGGCCCCATGCAATCCAGCCCTGAACGCCTTCAGGGATGGGGCACCCACAGCTTCTCTGGGAAGTCTGTGCCAGCGCCTCACTGCCCTCTGAGTAAGAACAGAAAGCAGCAGAAAACTGAGTATTAGGAAGCAATTACTTCACTTCTAAAATACAGACTTTACAGCAGAAAATGCATAATTCCAGAAAACTTCTACAGAGATAATAAATCAAAATGTGAGATTTTAATTAGATATAAGGATGATTTCTTTTATCTCTAGGAAAATGTCAAAAAATCATAAAACCATGACAGACAATTAACCAAAAAAGGATAGCACAATAATCATAAGTAAAAGCAATATAAAAAAGACCTCAGGGAATAACTGATTGTTGCAGCAGAGGTGTGCCAAATAATGAAAAATAAACAGAAAAACACATCAAAGATTAAATAGTCATTAAGGAATTCTCTCAAGAGCAGTGACACAACTGTAAAGACAGAAAGGGCCAGACTCATTGAACACCAGAAGACCTTGTAAGAATGCCTATCAGCATAGCTGTGCTATCAATAGCAATAGGGGTAACAAAAGGATAAATTAAATGACTGACAGTACACACCTTTTTAAAGTATTTTCTCCTTATTCTTCTTAATGTTACATCATGAGATTCATTAATGAGGAAATAATTCCAAGTGAAGTGAATAATGTACACATGTATCCTCTCAGTTTACCAAGAGAATACACTACAAATTTAAAGAGAAATTCTCTATTTAAATAAATGAATTGGGAAAGTGAACATATTTTGAGGACTGAAGAGAATGGAACGTGCTTCTTAAAAAGTGAACTCCTTCAGCAACGCATTCTTCACAGTACCTAAAAAGGAGCAGAGTGTGTGTACAAAGTATATATATATATACACACACACATATACCCTTGTATATGCTGTGATGAAAAATGAGCCTCAACAGAAACCAGGGACAGAGGCAACACATGCAGCTAGGTATCTGGATCCTATTTCAACCCTAAATTCTCAAGGCAGTTTGTCACAATAAGAATTACAGTTGCAAACTTGAAGGTGATTCTAAATTTTCTTTGTACAAGAACTATTAGATCCCCACTGCACATAAATGAGGAGACTGAAGTGGATGATTACTGAACTGATTCATGGCCTCCAGATGCTAAATTCAATCCATAAAGGCGTTCAGGCAATGAAACAATGAAAATAGCTGATACAGGGATGCTACCAAGTCCTAAAAGATATTGGAAAATATCACTTCAAACAGCAAACCAACAGCATACATTATTCGCCCCTCTAGCAGAACAACACCTGTCCAAAAAGCTGAGAAAAGCAGCATCAATAACACAGACTGCATTTCAATTGTCTTTCAGATGTCCTCTAGCTACACCAGTTATCAGTGATTTAAGAAACTTTGAGCCAATACAGAAAAATAAGATACTGCCCTTCCAGCACAGCTCTTGCAAATCACTAGTATTCAGCAATCCAGTAATAAGTAATAAAATATGCATCTGTTCATTCTGTTGATATTTCCATGAGATAACTCTATTCTATGGGAGCAAAATATCGAGCACAACATTAGATCACATAGCTTAAAATACGTAATCCTGCAAAAAAAAAACCAACAACCCACGATAGCTATTTTAGCTTCAAAGTAAGAGCACTGCTGCTCAGATAAGTATTTCCACTGTTTGTCTCTAGCTCCCCTGCCAGCCACTCAGCAAATTAATCTAAAATTGTTTCATTTATGTCTAAAGGATTTACATATACACTCAACCTTTCTCCACTAGTGGTCAGGTATCTTTATACAAGACATGATTCATTACTAACTGGAAAAATTCACATGCTCTGAGACTCTCCCAGCAGGTGAGAAAACTCAAAAGCACACCACAAAGATTTAGATGAAAAAATGACCAAAATAACAAGATTACTTGTTTTGGTGATTTTTTATCCTCACCATTCATCAAATGAACATAATAAACCATGGACATTTTCTTGTTTATGTCCTAATTTCACTGCCCAAAGTACAACAGCTTTAAAAAAAAAATCATGCAAGAAAGGTAGATGGAATCACAGTGCTATTCTCACTGAGGCAAGCTATTAAATATAATTTAATAAATTCTAGCACTGCAGAGCATACAACTACTTAGAGCTGAACAATTTAAAAGGTCTTCCCTATCTGTTGAATCTAACAAAATTTCAAGAGCTTCATATGAAATAAATAGACTCGACTCTACAAACCGAAAGAACAACACAGCATGAGGGACATCTCAACTTCTCGCATCAGATGAGAATCTTACTTACCTGAAAACAAATCTAAATTGGTTAAATAAGAGCAATGAGAGCAGGGTTGAATAAACACAAAGAAATAGCTGCTATATTTTCATTAACATCCCATAGTAGTATATTTTATAAACACATCCTTTTGTTTTTCTAAAGCTGCTTACGTAACATTGCTGTATTGATTTTCTCAGCATTCCTGTTTTATGAGCTAGGCCAGTTAGAGTACGTTGCCACTCCTATTTTTCAAATGCTCTACAACTTAGATTACAACAAAAACTGAGTGAAATTTCTGAGCATGTCATGGCCTCCATTAAAACTAAGAGGAGTAATGATACTTAAGACTGATTCATAGTTACTCCTCTTAAAGCAACATAGCACAAACAGAGTAAGTTACATTAAAACTAATGGAAAAGGCTTGTGAAGCACAGAAAGCAAAAGAAAAATTAGGTGGGTATAGAAGAGGAAAGGTGTGATTAATTCCAGCTTTGCACAAGGACACACATTTACTTACAGATGTTAAGTTTTGTCAACACTGTTGGAAGAGTTATCTGCTTTCCAGTTGTAGGTGACTTGGAGCCAATTAGGAAAAGAACCAGCTTACTTCTGTGTGAATGCAGTCACACACTTGATGTTGCTTTCAAGTGCCTTAGAAATTATACTGAAATATCCATTTGCTTCCACATAGTTTTGACTGAAAATGGCAAGACAAAAGTAACTCTTACGATGTTCAACACTGCAGTTCCCAGAATTCCCAGTCAGCTCCAACTCGGAGAACACCTGAAGTCCTTGTAGGCATCAATTTTAAGTACTATTGGATCGTACAGGGATACTTCCGTCTTTACAGCACTCAACAACGTGTTGCTTATTCTATGCCAGATCCAACAGAGCCTAATGTATGGGGGCTGAGAGCACACCTTGCCAGGATCTGTACAGAACAGGCAAGGCTTAGGCAGGAAGCCTCTGAAGTCTGCAGCAAGCTTCACTTCATTCTGCCTACCTCTTCTCTGTTATCCTGAGTGGATGTTTAGTTTTTTATATTACACTGTCATGTAGAGAAGACTGAAGTTTTTTGCTAATCTTGCTGAAAACTTCAATACTACATACATATGTTATGCCCCTCCATTACCAGACAATTATTTTTATTTCTACTTATATTTTCCTTTTGTACTTGAATGTGAAATGTGAAATTACCAAAGGACCTGGAAGAATAACCATACAGAAACATTACATTACTAAACACAATAGAGTTTACTCACTGATACAGTCATGGAGTAGAACATAATTCACTTAACATTAAAAATAAAAAGGATCATATTAATTTATGTGAAAATTATTCAATGTGATATAATAATTAGAACCACAATGAGTGACTACAAGGACATGATCTAAATACTTGAAAATTACTAAATCAAAATACTTCATTGTCATTGATTTTACTGTCCAAAGATGAAAAGTGCCGGTGTAAACACAAACCTTTGTCTGTCACCTGCATGCAACAGTTCACAATTAATAAAACTTCCCTTAAGAATCAAGCATACAACAACAACACATGCACACTATTTTTTGCCATTCTTTTTTTGCTGGTCAGGTTTGTTCCCAAAATAACTGCAGACCTATGTGGTCAGAAGTAAATAGTGATACACAGACAGGCTGGTTTCAAAATTGAGATAAACCGACGTTGAAGAAGATGGAAAATGGGACCTTGACACAATTTTCAATTATTGTGAAAGTAACTTTATTAACACAATCAGCCAGAGCAGGAATAATGACTGTGCACATCTTCACGTGTCAATATTGTACAGTTCCTGAAAAAGAAAAGGGAATACATGAAAAAATAATTCAGTGCTCTACAAAGTGCATTATCAATTTTTCTACACTGCTTACCATTCTCCGATTCTTCCAGCAACTATTGGCAGGATGCTGTATCTGCTCAGTCTAGGCACAGAGGACACAAAGATTTAGTTCACCATCAGAAACATCAACTTTTCTATGCAACTGCAATATATATTTCAAGTGCACCACTGTCATAGAAAATTTATTGTAATATTCACCTTATGCCTTCCGAATCCTTGCATCTTTTCTGGATGAGACTTGACACCTACGTGACACCTCAAAGCAGCAAACAATAAAGTAACAGTGATTCACTGTGGCTGCATAAACATGGCACAGCTCTGGCATTTGGAGCCTCTTCTCCTGTAGCAAAATAACTCTACACACAGTAAACAACTAATAAAAGCCACATCCTAGTAGTCAAACAATGGACTCCAAGTTCTCCCAGGCACGTACATGATTTACTTACTGATTTGAAGTCCTTTCCCAGGTTCCTGCTCAACTAGAAACACAAAGCCTCACTGACTTCTGTATCACAACTTCTGACAGCTGCCTCCACCATCACTTTGCATGTGCAAGTCTTGCCTTTGTTCTGCTGGGCTTGTTTCAACAGCATACAATACATACAAGTCACTATCTACACACGTTTACAGCTGACTAAATCATCATAGACTAAACAAGACCAAGAGTAAAATTTCAACACTGCAAGTCAACTTATTGTGTTAGTACACTTCTGTGGTGCCCATTTTAACAATTCGTCAAGCAGAGCAAGGCATTTACTAAATACCATATTCAAAACACAGGTTACAAGACTGACTAGATATAAGGTCACATTTAAATACACAGCTGTTGTTCAACTGGTGCTATCCAGTCACCTGTATTTCATGATAAAAATCAATCACCTTTCTGAAACACCAGCCACAAAGTAAACCCAGGGGACATGCCTAACCCCGCATCAAAATATCTGCATAATTTGCATACATTATTGACATAATAAAGCAAAAAGCAAAACAAAACCCTGTAGGCAGTTGAAATCCAGCATCAAAGCACAATTATCTTTATCTGAAGTGACAACAGAGTACAGTTGTTCTTAAACCAGCCCCGTGCAGCAGTGGTTTGTACCTGACAATAGGAGCCATGCAATGACTTACCTGGAAGCTTGCACAAAATATCCCTTTTCTTAAGGTTTCAGTATTTCTTTTTTAGTCCTCAGATAACATCTTGACATTACTAGTTCCTCTCTAATCCACACACAGCTGTAGACCGTACACACTTACATGGGAAGTAACAAAGTTATACGTAGCATTATTGATGACATAAACCCAATTTATAGTGACTTATACTGTGCTTAACACAACCACCATCTCCTCCCAGACCATCAAACAGAGAAACCATGACCAATTCTGGCTTTCTTAAACTGTGAGCTTACTTTACCTGGTGTAGGGAACCTGCTTTGGCAGGGGGGTTGGACTCAATGATTTCTTGAGGTCCCTTCGAACCCCTATGATTCTATGATTCTACTATGTTATCAATATACAGATAGATAGATTGATAGTCTCCAAAAGCTCCATCACAAGTGGTTAGTTAGCTAGTTAGAAGAAAATTCCAGCAATCAAAGAAGTTGGTCAAAATAAATAACACAAACTGTCACTATTTTACCCACGTAGTTGACAAAATGCTTACAAAGTGTTACAGGCCAATACAGTAAACATAAATTAATCATTTGGTAAATCTTAGTCTTGCCTTCTAATGCAAATTCATCCAGCATAATCCATTCCTGACATAGCAAATGTAGGTAAATTGACAAATGACACACAAAAAGAGCAGTACAGCTTCCAGTGCAGTAACTGCAGATGGTAGCTAGGTCACAACCTCTCAGGGATAAACCTCTTTCTCTGACTGAAACAAAACCAACCAGATCTGCAGATCTGAGTCAAGCTGTTGAAAGAGGTCCCTCAGCATGTTCACCACATGCACTTAGTTTTCTTTTCAGAGGTACACTTTCCTAAGAAGGTGAAGCCAGTGGCCGAAATTCCCGCCCAAGGAAACGCTGTTCCCTCCATTAATCCCATAGCATACATCAGTTGTTTCTCTTCAGTTCACTCTTCTGGTGTTCTTTTCTCTAGAGCTGATAACTGACTTCTCCTCCCAGCTAAAATAATCCTGCGAAGATTCAAAGCCATTTAATGTCACAGAATACTGCTGTTATTTTGCAGCATACTCAAAAGAGATGAGTATTTCAAAAAGTAAACAGAAATACAAGGTCCCAAAACAGAAACTCTTGATAAATTCAGAATAAAAGTAAAGAAAAGTTTGGGCAGGATTAGTAATGAAGGGACTAAAGGAGCAATGACAATAAATAACATTATCTCAATATACTCTCTTACTGCTTCAGGAATTATTTAATTAAATGAGTACAGGGATATGATGAAATACATTAAATGCTTAAAGAACAATATAATTACCAGACAGATTGACTTCGAGATTACCAGGAGATGATTGTAATCAGAATATCTAATAATAGAATAAGTGTAACCAGAAGCATAAAACAGCCAGAGCCCCATGTTACCATTAAAGGATTGACCTGCTTTATATTAAAAAATAAATAAATACAATAAAATAGAAAAGGAATACAGGGAAAGCTGAAGCTGAGTTTTTAACCATGTTCTTTTGAGTACATATATTCTTCTCTCACACAAGTGAACATATGTTCTCTCTTTCAGTGAAGACATTGTTACAGGGTTTTATAACAGATGAAAGTTGCTAAATAAGAAGGAAAGCTACAGCCATCCACTGGTATTTATTTTCATTGTGTGTTTGCTACAACAAGACACTGAGTTTTAGAGGACGTCTCACCAGCTACACATTTGTGAGTTGCGCAGGAACTAATGAACTTTCCTTCTTTATTTCTTCTTAAACAGTAAAAATAGATTTGTTTCTATTTTTCAGTCTTGCTCATATTCCTGCTGATCAGCAGAGCATCTTTTGTGGTTAGCAACAATCAAAATGCATGACCAAAGCTCCCAGAGTCAATTTATCAGTGTTCCCAGAGTTTTAGGCATACAAGCAATCTTATCACAGTAAGGACACAGTAAGAATCAGCAGAGTGAAAACAAAGCAAGCCCTTTCTTCTCCAGTATTAACAGCTGTTCAGAATACAAAAACAAACAAACAAACAAACCAAAACAAAAAAACACCTTTCACACTGTAGTCATTGCAAGGAGATGTATAAAGAATAATTTTAATAATGTTGTAGCTCCTAGGTTACTTTAATGTTCTGCTTAATCTAACGTAATGAGTATTTCCATCAACACTGCAGCCTACCTGTAGTACTTGCCTCAGTTTTTATTTATTTTTCTTTTTCTCTGCGTCTACTTCATGTTACTGTTACAGAACAAAAGAAAGTTTCTGGAAGATCAGATGAACTGCTGCCTTAGTTTCAGACACAGCAGACAGTTGCAGCTACAGCAGTCACGTTTGTTCACGTATCAGACCAGGTTATTCTAAAACTCACTCACTTTTTTTACCTCACCTGTTGGTATACTCTACTCGTTCTTGCTGTAATCAAGCTGATGAATCCTTGTCTTGACTGCTGACTGACTCAGCCCATAATATTTATTTCTAAAGGTCACCTTCTGGCTTGTGCATCTCTTTTACCCGGGAGTTAGAGCAGTGATTTTACTCTGCAAATGGGACACGCGCGTACAAGGTTGGTCTCCCCAAGCCAGCATCACACCGAATGAACCTTAGCAGCCTTACTGGCTCCCAGAGATATGGCTTCACCATCAATATTTCCATCAGACAAAATAACAACATAAAAACAATTCTAACGTTCAGCTCTGAAAAACAAGAAAACAGATATGTAGATATATGTATCTATATGTAGATACCCCTCACACTATCCAGAACAAATCACTTGGTTTTATCATTCAGTAAGAGTTTCTTCTTGCAGCCTCCCCCATTTGCTTAAAACTTGCTGAACAACAAAAACATTACCAACAGCCAGGCTGTTTTCAATTGACACAAATAGCATGAGCAGACTTCCAGCATATTTGTAGGAACATCATGATAATGTTTACTTACCCGTGTGTTGGAAATATAAGTGACATTGTCTGCGTCACCAATGGTGAGACACTCTGGGAGCCCTATGGAAACGTGCAGCCACGCAGCAGGCACACTGCACACAGTGCGAGGGAAGTCTGTGCCCCACAGTGTGCACTCAGGAAGAGCTGAGGAGCACAGGCCAGGAGGAAGGGAACTTTGTAGCATTTTGCAAGGAAAAAATAGCCTCTGTGCTGCACACGAACAAACAGATCCCCCAGAGCTGAGGAATGCAAATGCAGAAATCCTGACAGTACTAGACAATATAGATCATATTCACATTCTTAGAAATTTCATAAAGCTTGGCCATCCAGACCAGAATTCCTAAATGTACATTTTTACATAGCTTTCATTTAATTAACAGAAGTTACACATACATATGTCAGAAGTGCACATTTGTTGTTACACTTGCAGCATTTTAAAACATAAACACCACATTAATATGTTTGCATTTACCTCTGCAATCCATATGAAGTAACACACACTGCAAACCAAGGCCAACAAGAATACTAAAGCACCAGGCATTCGTGTCCAGGAACACACAAAAGCATACAGAACAAACAAGATAACATCCAAAAGAGGGCAGGGAAAGGTGAGACCATGATGGGGAATAGCAAAGTAGTCAGTGTGGTGAATGAACAGAATGCATAACTCCAGCTCACAAAATGCTGCCTGTTAGAATTAAGGATGACCAAAGACTCTGGCAGGAGGTGGGTTTCAGGAGATATCAAATGAGCGCACACTGAAGTGACCTCTGCAAATGATTACCACCAGAGCTTGTGGGGGAAGGCATACAGCAGGCTCAAAAAGACACACAAACTCATAGACAGCAGATGCCTAACAGGACAGTAAAAGGACTGGGCAGGTATGTATACTCCAGCAACTCAGGGTTCTTCTGTGTATGGCAAATAAAAAATGGCTTTGCTCATCTACTTTCCCCAGAGAGTGCCAGCTAAGCCAGATAGATCATTCATCTGTACACTGGGGCACCGCCACAGATGACTGTTCATATCTTCAGAAGCTTCAAGCTTTATTGTGGAAGGAGTTCAGCCTTCCCTGGGAAGCCAGGCCTACATAGCTTTCACTCTTAAAACAAGTTATGAAAAAGCTACAAAAACAATTTTCAATCCAGGGTAGGGACTGAAACTAACTTTTCATATACTCTCATAATTGCCTCACTTCACCGAATTACAAGATGTTTCCAAGCTGAAGTGCAGTGTTATCTTCCCTTACTTCATTACCATCTTGCAAGAACAAAGTGAAGCTCAGAACCTCTGCTTCAAGAGTGAAAATCTACTGCTACTCAAGGGTTATGCTATTTTTCTCAAAGAAGAGGTGAACTTCAAAGGCAAAATTTCCAGAAGGTGATGGAAAAGGAATTCCTAAAGCAACTGAACTCACAAATGCAAAGAAAACACTAGAAAGCATGTTCTGGATCCCATACAACCAAAGCCAACTCTGTACCACCCATACACCTATTTTTCATAATTGGAAAATACTTATCCCTGTTACTGAGATTATTTTATATGGTATACAAGTAAACTCATGGGAAAGACGTTGCATTAGTGACCCTAATGGGATCACTAAATGTCTCTGTATACAGAGATCTGTAATTTTCTACATGTGAAGAAATGATTTTGTATTTGCTTACACTTCCTAAGTAGTTTCTAAAAAAAAAACAACAAAAAAACACAAAAAGCCTGGAGAAAGTTTTAGGAAGGGCAAGCATTTCACTTTTATGTATGATTCTCAATCTTGCTTTTTTCTAGCCCACAGAAGTATACCTTAGACTTCTGTCACATCTTAGATTTCTGTCATAATATTTCCATTCTAGAGATACATAGCTTCATTAATTTCTATACAATTAGGGTCTGTTCCAATATTAAATAAGACAATCAAAAAGCTACTCATATGAGAAGACTACCCTGTGCCAAGGCTTCAAGGCTTGGCTTCATTTCAAGTCTTAAAAAACATGTTTTAAGGAAAAAAAAAAAAAAAAAGAGAGAAAAACTAACATGCTCAAAACAAATAAAAAATGCTTTGGTTTAGCCTCCTGCAGAGCACTTTAATTCTTTTCAAAGAATTGCTCACTCTACGAATCCTATGTGTTTCTTACCCTTTTTCTTTACATATATGCTTATCGTTTGATTCATATTCCTCATGATTGCTATTTACAAATTCAGCAAAATTGGAATACATACAAAATATTTAACGTAAAAAGATCTGCTTGTCAACTAAGTCTATGAAAACACTGCATTAATTCCACCAGTACTTTCAGTTTCATACAGTCCAAATTCAACACCAAACATGCAGATCTTGCAGAATGACTGAGGCTTAAAGGGAGCACTGGGGTGACCTGTCCTACTGCGTTGTCACAGCAGAACCCACTACGCAGTGGCATCAGAGTGCTCAAGAGCCCCCTCAGCTGAACCTCAACAATCCCCAGAAACAGAAGCTCCCCAGTCTCTTTAGTGAACCTGTTCCAATGGCTGAGCAAACTCCTCTTGAAGTACTTTCATAAGTAATGAGAATTTTACACCCACTGCCTCTTAAATTTTCTCTGCGCACCTATGCAGAGTTCAATTCTGTTTTTTCCATAAGCATCTATCACAGAACTTTAAATGGAAGAGAGATCTCATCTTACCCTCCCCTGAGAAACTCAGTGCACTAAGTACTTCCCTACATATTATGAGCTCCAGCCCCTGACCATCTTGGTGTGTCTCCACCAGGCTGTGTTCAGATTGTAAATCTCTGTCCTTACCTAGGGAGTCCAGATTTGGAGGCAGGTCTCTAGATAGGCCACACAAGTCCAAATGCAGTAAGAAAACATCCTTCCAACTGCTACCTGCCCTCTTGCTCAGCAGCCTGCTACACATCATTAATGCTCATCACAACAATGGTACAATGACGACTGATACTTAACTTGTCAAAAGAATTTCATATCATCACTTACAGTCATTAGATGATAATATTTTAAAATAAAAAAAGAATAACATTCAAAACACCAAAAGATACATTACAGAGTACTATTATTATTTTTTTTACTTCCATATGAATTCACTGTCTTTTTATTATAGTCCTTTCAGCCATATGCAAAGGTTTATGCAAGCTGTTTGTTACACAGATAATACACCAGAACACTAGGCCTGCTAAGGACAGATTTCAACTTCCTAAAGGAAGTAAGCCATGCTCTCTAAAGATCACCAGCTAAGAGGTGAAGCACTGACCTATTAGACCTATCAAGTACCTCAGGCTATGAATGCACTACAGCAGCAAGGTCAATAGAAAATCACCTTTTCTTTTCAAAAATTATGGAAAGACATTCTTCCAATCATTTACTCAATCCTGCTTAAGCTTTCTAGTAATCTGAAGTTAAATTATTTGCCATATTTCTTAAAAATATCCCTGCAACTCCTCTGCTAAATGTTATTCAATGTTTAACACTAACCCTAGTTACACTTGAACACTGTCACCAACACTAAATTCTGAAGATAAAAATCATACTCTATTTAAAAATTTACTTTCCTTTACACAAACACATGCATTAACCTTTTTCTAAAATCTCATAAAAAAAAATGTCCTGATACGGTTGTATAATTTTTACAGTCTGTTTCATTAAAGACAAGCAAAACACAAAAAGATCATCATGTAGCTTATAGTTCTCTATCAGTGGGTAAGAAAATAATAAAATCTTGATATAATTTCCAATGTAATCAGTAAATACAATCTGTTATTAAAGCCCAATCCAAGATCCACTGATGCAGTTCATGGGAGCCCTCCCATTAAATTCCATGTCTTTGGATGAGGGACCAAGATAAATGTTAAACAGTGAAAGAAAGAGAAATGAAAACTTACCCATGAATTCAATCCCTAAATGGTCTGCTGCATCGAAGAAAGCATGTAAAAGAAAAGAAGAAAAGATGGAAATGTGAGACTGAAAAGCAAATACTCTCTTTGGCATCATTTGTAGCATTCAGTATTTTACCGCAGTGCTGCAGAACTCTGTAGAAGTTCAGAGACACACTCTGTAAGTAATAGCCAAAAAGAAAACCAGAACTCTAACCTTGCAGGAGCAATCCTAACACAGAACTTCAGGGTGTGGACATGTCACATAAGTGTGTCTGGGAAGGATACAAACATCTATTCTCATTATTACTATACTTATTGAACTGCCCTAAGCCAGCTAACTACAGGAATTCATTCTCTCTTCCTTCTGAAAATTCTCTCTCAATATGCTACCATCTTTAGTTAGGTAAGTTCTTGCTTTTAGTTTCTCTTAATAGGATCAAAAACTAGACAAAGAAATTAAAGGCTTTTACTGAGTTTTGCAGCTCTCATTACAGCACTGTAAAAAAGCACATTAAAGCACTGCTGCAATCTGTTCCAAAACAGAAATCTGACTTCAGGAGAGAGTAGATACGTCACCTATTTGACCAAGTGACTGGTACACAGAAATAATTTAATGAAACTTAGAATAAACAAATCTTCAATTTATTATCTTTTTTTTTTGTGTGTGTGTGTGGACTGAATTTACCATATGGAGCTCTAAACACCTCAGGACCTCTTTTCAAGTGACTAATTACAGTATGAGTCTGTTGACAAAAGTTGTTACAGTGCAAAGTAGATTTAACTTTACAAGATTTTACTTTTTAAGCCTTTATGAAGCTGATATGAAGTGTGTTTAAATTGCTATTTTGTTAAATAATAATAAAAGTCATTTGGCAGGGACAGGTCAATGGAAAAACTTATAACTGACTCTTCAAAACTTGATGTGCTGGAGTGGGTTCAAATCCAAAATGATACTGCAGAAAGACAACACATCCTGAAAGGGTGCCAGCCACAATTCTCTTCTGTGCTCAACTTGAAGCATGTTACTTTGTTATGGGAGGTAATTATTTGGATTATAAGAAGCAAAAAAAAAAATATTGTTTTTCTTAGGGAACTGCACTGTTTTCTTTTAAAGTGTACTAAAAACGAAGTACAATTATTATTTTTGTCTTCCTTTCAATTTGCACTCACATTTCCTTAAGAGAGAACAGGTTAATACATGATTTTTCCTAGGCCAGGCTGGCCTGAGCCAGGCTTCATGTACAGAGTTGCATGAAACACTTGGACTTTAACCCACACAACAGTTACCTGTAAAAAAATCACTTGAGAACTACACAGGCAAGTCACAAGTAGATTTTCCAATGTAAACACAACAGTTAATTCTAAACACTACAACATGAGTTGTCAGGTCTAGCACCTAAGATGAGAGAGTGAGATATTGCAGCTTTTTCTGAGAGCACTGGGAATCATCTGCCCTTTGTAACCTCCCAGTCCTTCCAGGAAAAGGCACTGGACATTAGCTTGAGTGATACACTTGATATACAAATGTATATCACAATTGCTAAACTCTGTATGTATCTTCATGTAAAAGACCACAAATGCACCTCAAACAAAAACAATGTAAGGTATGTGGTATCAACATCTTGCTGGCTTAGAATCAGAACCGGTGCATTATCCATGACTAGAAGCACACAAATGAATCCTCCTTTATTGGTACTAAAGAATGCATATACATATTATGTGTATATAATGTTAGCATTTAATTAAAACCACCAATATATATAAGTACATAACTTTATGTATAAGTTGAAACTATATATACACATGCATTCCACATTACAGTCTCCTCATCTGTATTCTTGCATTCACATACTAACATGGCATACAAATATCCCTAATACAACTGATGCAGAGACATAACTTTTTGAAGAACACACAATCAGAATTGCAAGTGCATTCAATGAGCCATAGTCACAGAGTACCTTGCTTTTCTTCCCATTTCCTCTACTCATGAAACTCACAAATATTATCCACCTGCAGCTCACACCTTGCATCTTTCAGTAAGATAACTGCTTACTTTAAAAAAGGATAACGGAGATCAAAACACCATAATCCAGTCTCCAGGAAGCTAAGGATGTCCATACATGAAGATTAAGCTGTATTATCTTTTCATTTCTATGTAGAACAGCTGGTAAAACTCTCCTTTCCTAACTGGGCTACACCTGTTCTCTACATAGCAGTTTTCAATTTGCAGCCTGTGGTCTCCTTCATGGATTTCAGAAATACAGTTAAAAGGCAGTTTTCTCAAAAAGTTTATATAAAATACACCTTTCTTTTTGAAAAAGGATTTTACTTCTTGAGGGGTTTACGTATAGTGAGAAACAAGGGTAGTCCATAAGCTTCCTTAAAAACAGAGGGGACATTTGTCAGGTTATTTATTTTGAATGTCTCATCGCCTAGAAAGGAACTTTAGCAACCAACATAATATATATTGCAGATAAAGTTGATTTACAGAGATGATGATGAAGGGATGTCTAATGGGATATAAACCCTTACAGCAAAATATCTAAGCTGCCCACTTATATCATTGAACACAGTTCTAAAAGTCCTGTAAGCAGAATACAAAAAATTGCTGTGGAATCAGTGTTCTGTGCCACTGTGTATTCGTGGGAGTCAACCTCTGTGGTCACTTGCAGGTTTTGGGAAGAACCTTGATGCCCAGGGCCTCTGCACTCAAATCTATTATCAGGAGGTCACCCATGGTGTGCAGCTGGGGCCTCTGCATATCCCACTGACTCAAAAGCATTGAACTGTGGTAACAGTAGTGCCCCATGTTTCCAACACCAAGCACTGCTCAAATGCATCTATAAACTTGCATGGTTTCTGTTTTAGCTTGTTTGTAGTTTTTATCATTTTGCAATCCCAAAGGCTACTTTTGGAACCAGACTTTTCCCCTTCTGGCAGGGATAAGGCCCTCTTCAGCAGGCAGATGTAAGAGTTGGGCAAGGCCCACACAGCTAGGCTCTAGGGGAAGAAAGCAGGCTGCCGTGCTGGCCTAAGGCTGAACCAAGCACCAAAATACAGAATCCCACTCCCAACGTGGCACCAAGTAAAAGATTTCTGTACTCCTATATAGCCATAGCACATGTGCGATAAACTCCAACAAAACATTTCCATAGAGGCAGAAAGGAGAGCATCAAGCTATTCACCATCAGGCAACGCAGTTTCTTCAAGGACCCACTTCAACAAAAACGTGTATGAATGATATTGAGTATTACTGTACTCAAATGTGGGCCCTGCTCGCTCCCCAAAAGGACTCATTAACCAAATAATACAACTGCATTTCATTTTCGCTGTTGTGATTTCTTTTCTTCCTTGTATTGTTACGTTCTGAGGAAGTAATAGACAGGAAGACTATTAAATTTTATATTTATTTTTATGAATATATCTGTATTTTGTTGTTGATGAGGGAAAACATCTGAGCCTTATGGTCTTTGTACTCTGAATTTGTTGCTAATACAAAAGCCATTCTAATTTATACTTCATGAATACATCCACACCTGGGAATACTTGATAACAAGCACAACAGAAGATAAACTTGCACCTGCTAACAGATTAATTTATTAAAGCTTCACATAGAACATGCAGCCTTGGGTCTGGATTACAATTCGCTGGGGTTTTTTTCTTAGCCATTTGAATGTGGAGTTATTTCTCCTGGTTCAAGAATGGTTTCACTATTGCACGTGCATTCTAATTTACACTATGAAAAGAAATATAAATCCAACACCTAAATGTCACTGGTTTTGTAGAAGAAAAATATTAAATATTAAAATATTCACTGTAGACCATAATAGGCATTTAACTCTGTTCTAAAAACAGGCTGACTTGGGTATGAAAGAGACACCTTTACAAAATCAGCGCAAAGCATTTTCCCCTACAAACAACGTTTATTGTTTCCAATAACTTCATAGGATATGCTGAATTGTCCTTGATAGTTTGTCGTCTTGAACAAAAATGCAACACAAGAATATACTGCAAAAAATGTTGGACAGCTCAAGTATTCTTAATTCAGATTGTTTGGTTGAAGGGAACAAGACAGAGTTTAAGATAATCAAATTGTCTAAAGAACAAATGCAAATTTTCCTAGCAACAGCTGGGAAGTTCACTACATGTTACCTGATGTAATGGTAAATTTACAGAATATACCAGTAATTTGTTCCAAATACACTGAGATGCAATGTTGAGAACTCCACATACACATACCCCTTAAAATAAAAAAGTAACTAATTTCACATAAAGCTTCACAGACTGCTACACTCTCAGTACCAGCGTACCATTAATTATCATGAATAATGATAAAATATCCATATCCTGAATTTGTACAGACAGGATTATTTTTTAAACCAAATTAAAATCTTCAGTCCACGAAACTGAACACTGAAGACAACATCCAGGTTAATTGATATACCCTTTTTTTTATTCCCTCCAAAGGAAAAAACAAAAAACAAAAAAACAAGCAAGGAAAAAAACCCAACAAAACAGATTTCCTTTGAATATCTGTATGACTCTGCAAAGGCTAGCATAGCCTCCAGACAGAAACTCCCACCCACTATCAATTTCATGACAAAGGAGCATTTGAAAAACACCTAGCAAAACCTGTTCTTATATAAATAATACAGAGAGCTGAATAATTGAATAAACTATTGATTTACTCTCCCTGGGAATGACAGACAAATGCTCCTAGCTGTTTTACATCATGAAAGTTGAAAGGCTTTTTCTGACTTCTGAAAATAAATACTAGCAACACTCCCATCTTTGCAGGTTGAAGAAAAGTTACAAGCTTGAACTACTTACCTCACCTGCAGCATGCAGGCTCACAGAGGATTATCTTGCCTGTTCCCTGTCATTTTAAAGATATCAAATTATCATCTCTACATCTAACAGAAAAAGTTACTTCTCTTTAATGCACAGTGCTGGATTCTAATGAACAGTCTCATTGAATAATGTAGACAATCTGCACTGACATCTACAGTCTTGTGAATCAGTACATCTTTTAATCCTACAGTAAAATTCTTTTCACTATAGTTATAAACTCACCTAATAAATGCAGCCTTAATTTTATATTTATGAATAGTCTACTGAAATTACTGTGTTAATCTAACAAAATGTCTGAAACGTACATTTAAGAATTTTAAAATATGCAGGACAAAATATTTGTGTTAGGCATCCGTTATATATAGCAAGCCTTCATTTTTCTCTGAATAAGTCATTACATTCCCCAATGAAAAGACAGTGAGCAAGTAAATGTTAAATACTGTAACTATACACATACTGTATTTACCGGTTTACTTGACACTCAACCAACAGAACTGCTCAACACATACATCAACTTCACAATTCAGACAGTATGCACACAACTTTTTCCTCTAATCCACCAACGCAAAGATGCTTTCAAATATAACTGGCTAAAAATCTAATGCCATTTTGGTTAAAGTTAGTAACTGCATCACATGGAAATGAAGCTGCCTGCTGTATAGTGACTCATGGTGACAAGGTTATTTTTTAAGCTTTCTCTAACAATATGTTGAAAACTGTAAGTAAATGTGACAACTCTCTAATCAGTTCTTCTCACTCAATCTAGTGCAACTACGGTAAACACTGAACAATACATCGTGTCTAGCTGACTACTATGACTAACTGATATAACCAATGATTCTGGTAGATACTCCTAGGAAAAAAAGAAGTGTGTGTGTGTGTATATATCTATATATACACACACACACAATACTGATATCCTGTTGTTTTGGAAGATTAGAAAAAGCTAGTACTAGCATTAAAATTAAACAACAACAAAAAAAGGAAATTTCCTTTTCTGTTCCTGAAGCCGATCATCTCCAGTAAAGTTGTTTTGTTTTGTTTTTATTTTTAATTTGGGTCCATAGATCATACTTTCACAATACCATTCAAAAGTCCTGCCTCACATACCAGGATCTCCTCCTGTGCTGAGAACTACACGAAGACAAAACACCAAAGTAGCTTACCTGAGCTACTTCTACAGTTCTGAATCATTTTCCTCTTGTGCTTCACCATCTTGCTTCCTTGCTCCAACAGTGACTACACTCATCCTGCAGTCACAATCGCCTCAAAGGTGCTTATGGTTCTACAACTGAGAAATCATCAGGAAAATGATGATAGGAGAGCAACTTGCCCTCCAGTCCTTCCCTATGTCATTAACACAATAGTTCTCACCGAATCAAAATCTGCTCTGTACGCAGTCCTTGTCCACTTCTCACCTCTGCTGAAGACTTGCACAGGTGGACTTGCCTTCACATGCAGGTATACTGGTGAATAGATCTGATTTTATTAATCTAAATTGAGCATTTGTGAAATGTGAGCAATTAGGCACTTCTACTGCCTTCTGATAGCCACTGGCATTATTTTCATTTTGAAAGGGCTGATTGACAATGCACAATTACAGAAGCTGGTCCAATCACATCATGAAAAGTCCACATCAAGCTACTTACAAGATATGAATCATATTTTTGTCAAAACAAACAGAAACAGCAGTACTTCTGAAAGATAACGGTATAGAAAATTTTTCGGAACTTTGTTTGAACTAGAATACTTAACTTGACACAGGCTTCAAAGATTTCACTTGACTATAGTGTTCTTTGGGAAAAAAAATCCTCTTCTGGTTAAATGAATGACAAAAAAATATCTTTTAAGGTGGAATAAGTCTACAAGTTTCTTAGAAATGACTACTGGGATTTTTGCCCTATTATTTCCAAATGGATACTTGAGAATACAGGCCTGTAAAATATAACCAGCCTCACAGAAACATTAGAGGAATTGCTAATAGCTCCCTCATCTTATGAGCATATGACATTTAATAAACATTTCTCATGCTAAATGTTACTTTATTCCTTCTACAGATCATTAAGCTGTCCTTCTCTTCACTACTACAAGAAAATGTTCAGATGCAATCATGTTTACTACTCTCTAAAGGCACAGCAAATTTCATAAGTTTTTGTCAATTTCTTAAAACCTAATTACTTTTTTCAACTTCAGGACAAGGAATGTACATCAACTGGTGGAAAATATAGCTTTATTCCCTAATGTATGAAGTAATTTTGTTCTACTGCAGACAAAAAAAAAAAAAAACAAATCCCCCCCCAAAAACCCAACAAAACAAACCTCCAAAAAACTGAACAACCAGCAGCTTCGGAATACAGCTGAAGTAACACCAAGACTTTTAAAATATTGATGGAATTTAATGAAATATACATCTCTATTCTGACGACAGGAAAATTTCCATATTTATTTATATCCATACTTATTTACATACATGCCTAGATAATTGGTCTCATATTTGCATAGAAGGATTACGGAGGCTCGATTAAATATGAGGGATACTTAGGCCTTTTTTGAAAGAAGCTGCTTTTCATCTACCTCAATTTGGGAAGATATATTTCTTTAGACATTCAACGTAACCACACTTGTGGTACAAAAAAAGACACTTTCTTATATTACTTTATTTTAAAGAAGTCAGAATGCACGACAAGAATTATTTAAACTTGCTCTGATTGTGCACTTACTGTGTTAGCCTCATGTCTTATGTAAGTAGCTGCTTCATACAGTAGCATTACTAAGTCTAATTTTCAATAGTTCTACGTTTCATGTTTGAATAATGATAAAAACACACAGGTTATAATCAAATTCTTACCCATATTTCTGTCTTTTGCTGCATATTGGTCTCTTTTGTCTCCTGTGTCTCAAGAGTCTCCCAATTCATCTTTCAGAAACATGAAAAATTTAGTAACACCAAGAACTCCCATGTTCTTCCAAATGTCACAGAGAATCCTATCCTCTAGGAAACTAAGCATTCTTTGTTTTTGTTATTTCTTTAAATTTTACAGAACAATAAACCTGAAAGCTTATAGGACTTCACCGCAGTGAACTTTTATCATAAAACAGCATTTGTCCAACATCTCTTGTGATTCAATGAAGGAAATGCCAAATGGCAGTTCACAAAAATGCTGCCGTTGCTGCACAGCTCTCCCATGCCTGCCAAAACTGGTGATGAATAGCAAGAGAATTGTGGGTACATCTTTCCATTTTCACCGTTAACTTTCCCTCTATTTGTTTTACAATTCAATAACTTCTTAAAGAAACAAACAAACAACTGCTGTGTGGTTGGGCAGAGAGCACATTGCTTTTACTACATTTACTTCTTTTTGTATCAAATAGAAGGATTAAAGTCTGCAGAAAAATGGCTTTATAGGTAGATGTAAGGTTTGTTATATTTATCTGAAAATTCATATATAAAAAGATTTCAGCAGCTATCTTTTATTTAAACCTGCTGAGAACACACACAGACACTTGAAGTGATTCTTGTTAATTGTCTAATCCTATTTTCAGATTGAGGGAAGGCTCTTTGAAGGACAGGCACACTTCAGCATTATCCTCCAAGCACTCTCTTAAATCCCTGCACCCCATCCTCTGAGGCTGATGGCCCATTCCAACAAGTCTTTATTGACAGCCGTAAATAATTTTTTTGAGCTAATCAACACTAAGCCAGGCAGCTAGAAGAGCACACTAATTTAGACAACAGCTCTGCAGCAAGCAGAGATTTGTTCCTGAATCTCAGGTTTTGAAGCGAGATGAGTGAAAAGTACAGAGTTGATATATTACCAAGGAAATATGTCTTATCCGGAGCTCTAACAGTTCTAATTGTGCCACATTACTTTGTCTGTGTCAACATATGCACTCTTCCAACATCCCCACAACGTGTGCTTATGAACCCACCTTTAATATCAAACAATATAACAACAATCAGTATTATAACCACTTACCTTGCAGCCAAAGTAGCACATGCAAATAGAACCAAGGTTTCTATCTGTGCCTAAGCTGCCTTGTTTATGTGAAGTTTATGGAAATGCATTCTGCTTAGAAGCGATAAATTAATAATGAAAGCAAACATACAGCTGCAAAATGAATAGCAAACAATGACCATCAAATCTCAGTCTGAGCACGCTGTGAAAGTCAGTTTAATTAAAAGATGAAAGATTAATTTTGGGTATGTGACATGAATTTATGGCATCTGATATGTAGGTAGCAATCTGAAAAACGTTTTAATTGCTCCTGTGATTAAATACCATAGGTCTTCAAATTCTTTACTAACATAAATTTCACATGACTAAGTAATAAGGGAGTCCACTAAACAGAGTACAAAGGCTGTTTAAGGTGGAATTTCAGAGTTCAGTATTTTGTTTCACTGTCATTTCACAGAACAACCAAAGATTTTTAAGAAATACTGAAAATCGAGGGACTTGACATCTCTCTGCCTTTTTTTTTTTTTTTTCTTTTTCTTTTTTTTTTTTTTACATATAACTAAAGTTGGCTAAAAAATTGTTAATGTTAGGGATGAATAACATACTGGAGATTTGAAGGAGCCCAGGGGATGTGATAAAAAGGGCTGTTCAATAGCATCAATAGCAATAAAACAAAACAAAAGTCAACAGCGTATTGGAACAAAACCACAGGATGTCCACAGAACTTGGTGTTACCTACAGTGGGAGGAGAAGAACTAAAACTGCTCTCACCTGAGCACAGTGATCCACTGCAATTGTTATGAATGCTACATGAGAAGAGTGCCAAAGGGCCCCACACACTAAAATATTTAACTAATGGAACGTAATCGCTCTGTCAGAGCCATTTAAAGGGATGAATTGGTTATGCACAGACTGGACATAAGCAGAAGCTGGCAGAAATGTATCTGAGCACTGACATTTGCAGAACTGGTGGCTTCCATCTTGTCCTTGTCCTACTCACAAATTACTGCAGCACACCACACGGAGCAGAGCATCAGAAAAATAGAGGAAGAGATTTGTTCAGTCACCTTCACAAACGCAAACTGTGACTTGAAAGCTATGCAAAGAACATGGAGCCCATTTTTAAAGAGGCTTGAGCAGAAAGTTATCAGGAAAGATTGGAAAAACCACTATGCCCTGCCCTTGGCAAGTTGCCTCATCAAGCTCATAGACAGATGGATCAGAAGCACACCAGTTTTCTTCTTATCTTGTTTCTTCTATGTAATACAGACCTTCAGAAGGTTCAAAGAGTTTAACAGCTCCCAACACACCTCACAGAACATTCCCTCATCAAAAGTCTTTTAAATTACTATTTTGTGTAAGAATTAAGATAAAACTTAATTGTACATTCAGTTAGATGTTAACAATACCAAAGAATTCAGTGTTTCCATTGCAAGACCATTAAATCAATGTGAGGAATACCTGCATGAAGTTATTGGAGTTATTACAGCACTGAAGAATTGCCAAGAATGAATATAATCTTATGGTATTACAGCTGGTTCTGCTGCTGCATTTCTATCACTGCATGTGCTGAATCAGGATGACATGTAGACAGATTTGCTATGAGATGTCCACTTCGCTGAGATGTCTGCCCCTGATTTTGACAAACAGCTGTATTAACAAAAAAAAAGCCAGCAGGGCACTGAAACTTAAGACTGGATCCTCATAGGAGAAATACTTGCACTGATCTCCGGCAACCACAGCAGGAAAAACGCAGTGACCCTGAGTCAGATGCAGTTTGTTTTTAACCTAAATGTCTTAAGAAATTTAAATAGGCAAATAACTTATCATTATGCTATCACACTGACCACCTGAGATCGTAAACATTTCTCAAGATCCAAGCCATGGAGTCTAATTTTCTAACATGTACAAATTTGCTATTTTCAGTCTAAATGTATTCTTCACCAGTTTAAACTCATTCACTCTTATGCCGATATATCTTTCAGTTTCAATCATTCTTATCTTTTACTTATATTTTACTACTCAAAGTATTTATAGATCCAACGATTTCTCTGACATATTTCCTGAAACAGCACTGATGGACACTAGAACATCCATTAATTAATGAACTCTATCAGTGTTATATTCATTTAAACAATGTGCTTCAAATATTAGTCCCCCCCAACAAACAAACAAACAAACAAAAACAAAAAAAACACAACACTGTAACTTTGAACATATAAACCCCACAGTCCTGTAAAACATAACCATGTGAAAAGAACACAAACCACACTGTGTACCTAATGGTGGTGCCAGAATCTCCAGAAATAAATCCATAAAGAAAGAATAGAGATATAAAGCAGTGACCAGTGCCTTTGAGTCAAACTCTGTCAGAGAGAGGAGATCTAACTCAAAATGTCTGATTTTATCTCAATACACAAGTTAAGGACTGAGCTGGCTGGAATTGCGCTGACTCCACTACTGGTCCAGATGTAAGGAAAGTGTCATTATGAATCTGAAGATTTTTCTTAAATCCCAACTGCTGAGGAAGAAGATTGTTGTCTCACTAGGGGGAATTTATCTGAAATTATTAAATGGAAATAACATTTTTACTAGAGGAAATGCATTCCCATCATATTTGTGTGAGGATTTGCAACTTCAGCAGTGGCAACAGTGGGTCACCTCCACAGGTGCAGATTTTTATAATTAGGGCAACACAGGCTTTTGTTCATTGCTGGCAAAAATGCCTATTGAACTGTGGTGACTATGTTGAAGAATATGTTTTCTAGCTGAGAATTTGCTCTATCAACTAGCATTATTGCATTCTCTATATCTGCTGTAGTTTCCACAGAAATAAATAGAAGGCATTACTTTCAGAGAGACCTATGCAATAAATGTAGTCATATTTGATGCTTTCCTCTAATGTCTGTGCAAGTTCCACATACTGCTGCAGAAGACAGTCATAATACAGTTACACTTCATTTATTTATTATTGATGTTAATGCTGTTTAGATTGTTTGGACAACATGCAATAGCAATTTGGCATCACGCTAACTTCTGTTCCACTTTAGTATCTCATTTAACTAAGTTTAAATACATGTAGAACAATTAAATATGAAACATTAAATGTTTGCTTACGGTTTGCTGTAGTGCATCAAGAAGAAATACTAGAAGAATTAACAAAAGTTGACGCCTACAACATCAACCTTACTTTTGGAAAGCATTTTCAACATGGTTGAGTTGAACATTAAGCATTAATATAAGTGTCTGGAGACAGATATTCCAAACGCCATTAAAAAAATGCACACAGTTCTAGTCTGCCTGGGTTGATTGAAATCACTGTCACTGTGATGGAAGCTCATTAGTTGCTCTACAATTGCATGTTTCCATTTTCTTACAGTTCATTAGGCTGACTTAAACAAAATTAAACACTCTCTGGGGCAAAATAACCATGCAAAACAAAAGAAATCCCTTATACCGATCATAAACATTTTCTTATGAAACTACAATTTTGAGGATAAACGTTTCTTTGTTGAGTAACTAGAGACCATCCTTCCCTGTTCCCACCTTTGGATGACTGGAAAACTGGCAGGGGGAGAGGGGATATATTCTGTATCTATGAAGCACATAGTCATCAAAGTACATTGTATTTAACTGCACATTTAACTGGTATCTCCATCATAACAAAAAATCAACCATAATAACAACAGTAATAAAAGTTTAATCCCATTGCGATGAATTAGTTAGTGTACAACTCACCTAGTTAATGATAATTTTGTTCTGCCTGTTATGACTGCTCATCTCTTCACTGCTTTCCTCTGGTTTTGCTAACTTTTGCGTTCTGTACCTATGGTCATTATACGCAAAGCATATAAAGTTAAAGAATAATCTGTACTACATTACAAGGAACAATCCACATCTTTTTAATATGATCATCTTCAAAGCATTTGAGAGCGCCACAGAGATACTGAATAATATAAAACCTTTTCACCTACTTCACTGTTATGTGAAGGCAGGAAAGTGTTCATCTGGATTTGCTCTCCCGCAGTTTACAGGTAGACTTACATTTTGTAAAGCCAATGGTACCAATGACAGATCTCTCTCTTTTTTTTTTAATATTATAGATACATTAATTGAGGTGCAAGATATACCACGAATTCAGAAGAATTCAGCTGTTTTGATGGGTATGTTGAGGCTTTCAAGACAATTGAGTGTTACGTCACTAAGGAACTCAGCACGGGCTGAAAATGTTCTAACAGCAACAGCACTGAAATACAGATGTTGAGCACCAGGTACTGCAGTGCAGACCCACCACTTCACAACTTCAATTTTTTTTTTTTGTATAAGAAACTAATTTTAAAGGACTCAAACTCAAAACCATTTATTTTTATTCTCTTTGTAGCACTTTTATCTGACACAACTCGTATGTCTGACATGAGGCTTTGACTACCATTAATGAACCTGAAACAATTATGACTTTCTTCATGGGTCACTAAATGCCCTGCAGTGCATGTGGTCTGGACAGGTTATTCATATGACTGCCCCAAAATTGCATAATCATAATGATGAAAATCTGAGGTATCAGCATTTCCTGCGCTTAGATCAGCTGACAGCTCATAAAATGATTCCACCTAGAAAGCATCTGAATTTCAGATGCAGTGCTTTGTAATGGATTCATACAAAAAAAATTGGGAGTGAGAAACAGATTGTTCCAGTTCTGCTCTCCCCCACTGCTCTCTCCCCTTGACCTTCTACTATTTATACTTGTGAATTAAAAAAACACAGTGAAACCTGACCTCACATTTTTGCATTTGCTAACAAGAGAAATGTGGTATTTTTTAAGGTCTGGGGGAGTTCATTTGTTGCAAAATACCATCAGGATGTTCTGTTCCTCAATTAAACCATTCCTTTCCAGAATCAAAGACAACATAAAGCCACAAAAACAGACACTGCACCCTATGCTTTTGTCCTGTCGCGACTCAAAGTAACTGAATACAAAGCAGAAGGTACTTCACAGCCAGCAGAAGAATGTACTAGTACAAGCAGATTAAGTTAGCTCCTTTTGTACGTGCTAGTTATTCACTGTCAGCAAGTGCTTAATATAATTGAAAAAGATTATCTTGTGCTTGCGATAGAAAGGTAAAATCCTAGTGGTATTTCGGATTGCAGCTTACTGTTAAATTGTGTATGATAGTGCATTTTAATCTTAGAAAAATAGGCTGACTACTTATATTTTTTCTCGAGTTATGCCATGAAGAAATGCAATTTGCCTTTTAATAGAACTGTTAAGGACCCATTCTCTTCAGTTTATTACATGGATTTGTATGCTGCATACAAAATGTTATGAGTTTAATTGGAACAGACAGCATGACAGCATAATTTCATACAATTGTTTACAATTATTACAATAGCAACTTCCACAGAGCTCTTGGTGATTTTTCAAGAGCATTTGCAAGCAAAAAGTACATATTAGAAAAAATAATAATTTTCTACAGCTGTTCTAAGTGGATTAAGGAAATCTATCAGCAGCGACACATATTTAGAAATGGGAAATATTTTGCCCATCTGAGCATAACTGTAAGACTTGGTGACTTTATTTAATCTATTCATTTTAAAAAGTATTCTATTACAGTTTGAATTAATGGCACATAAGAAAAGACAGACCTACGGGTTAGGACTGCATTCTTCACTAAAAGGAAACCAAAATCAATTAGATAAGACTGAAGACTTGGCCCAAACCAGAGGAAAGCAAGTTGTGCACATGAATCATAGAACCATTAAGGTTGGAAAAGATCTCTCAGATTATCTAAGTCCAGCTATCACCACGACACCCACTAAACCACGTCCCTCAGGTCCACATCTATATGTTCCTTAGACACTTCCAGGGACAGTGGATCCACTAGTTTCCTAAACAGCCAGTTTCAGTGGATCATCGCTCTTTCTGAGAATTTTTTTCTTATGTCCAGCTTGGAGCTCACTAGGCACAATGGGCCACTACCTCAGTTGTTACTCAAAGGACTTGTGCTTTGCAACAGACCCTTCACAGCTCTGTTGCTCTTCTCTGAACATGCTCCATAGCCTCAATGTCTTTCTTGTAGTGACGAACCCAAAACTGAACACAGCAGTCAAGGCACAGCCTCACCAGTGCTGAGAGATAATAATCTCACTGCTCCTTCTGACTACGATATTTCTGACGTAGGTGCTGGATGTAATTGGCCTTCTTGGCCACTGCTGGCCTGTGTTCAGCTGGCTGTCAATCAGCATCCCTGAATCATTTTCTACGACACAGATTTCCAGCCACTCTATCCCAAGTCTGTAGTATTGCATAGGGTTGTTGTGACCAAAGTGCAGGACCCAACACTTGGTCTTGTTGAACCTCACACAAATGGCCTCAGTCCATCAATCCAGCCTATCCAGATCTCTCTGTAGGGCCTTCTTACTCTCAAGTAGATTGACGCTTCCTCTCAACTTGACACCATGCGCAAACTTACTGAGAGTGCACTTAATGCCCTCATCAGATCATCATGCCAGCTGAATTCAACTCCATTCAAAACCACCCTCTGTGACCAGTCATCCAAACAAGTTTTTTACCCATCAAAGAATATACCTGTCTAAGCCATGAACTGCCTGCTTCTTCAGGAAAATGTTGCGAGAGACAGAATCAAAGGCCTTGATAAAGTCTAGACAGATTGCATCAATAGCCTTTCCCTCATCCACCAAGAGTGCAACTCGTTTACAGAAGGAGATCAGGTTGGACAAGCAGGACCTTCCCTTCATTAATGACTGCCGCCTAGGCCTGATTCCTGTCTGTCCCACACACCCTGTGACTGCACTCAAGATGATCTGCACCATAACCTTCACCAATACTAAGGTCAGACTGACAAAACTGCAGTTCCCTGGATTCCCCTTTTGCTGGGAGTCATGCTGGCAAGCTTCCCGTCACTTGGGACCTCTCCACTTGACCAGGATTGCTGATAAACGATGGAAAGTGGCTTTGAGAGCACTTCTGCTGGATTCCTCAGTACTCTCTGGTGGATTCCATCTGGCCACATGGACTTGTGATAGTTTAGGTGGAGTAGCAGGTCACTAACTCTTTCCTCCTGAATTATGTTTATTTTGCTCCCCATCTCTGTCTTCTGGCTCAGCAACCTGAAAACCCTAAGGGAAACTGTTCTGACTAACAAGGAAGCAAAAAGGCATTAAGTACCTCAAGCCTTACCATCATCTTTGATGGTAATGTTCCCCTCCACATGCACTAAAGGATGGACATTCTCATCACCCCTCTTTTTGCCTGCCCATTCTTCCAAAAAAGTAATCATTTTTTTCCCAGAGTTTCAGTGAAATGAGAAGTTCTGGCAATGGAGAGAAGTAGTAAAAGAAGATCAAATGAAGAATGTGTGAGGTGGAAAAACAAACAGTATGAGCCTAAGAAAAACTCACTAGAAAGGCATTTCTCTGTGAAAGACTGGGAAGGTTTTAGTGCACATAATCAATTTCCTTTTATTTGGTGTGTCCTGTTCAGAATTTATTCATTCTTTTGTAAGCCTAGCTATATCAAACACGCTGGAGTATTACCAACTCATCTTCCTTACTGCTAATTTCACAAGACCTTCAGTTGTGAACAACCCCCTTAGTCAAAATTAGGGCTATTATTACATGCAACGTGCATGAAGCATATGCTCTATCAAATGACACAGAAAGGAGACTTACAAGGGAGATGAGAAAAATAAAGATTTGAATAAACATTACAAACACAAGGAAAATAAGATTATAGAACAAGTAACAAGACAATCATTAAAAAAAAACAACACAAAACAAACAAACAAAAAAAAAACATTAGAGAAGTATAAGGCATTAATAAAGAAATTCATGAAATACAGCAATCCAGTTCTTTAGAAGTGATATTATGGTGAGTCAAGTTCTTCAGTTTTGCTATGCCATGTACTTATCCTTCATGTACTTTTGAAGATATTCTGAAAACAGAAGAAATCCTTTTAGACCTTGAACTCTGTGCTTTTGGCAAAATAGTTAACGCAATAGGGACAGACAGGGGAGAAAACTGGGCTGTGACGGAAACAAATAAATAGTATTCAAGAACGGGCCCATGAGAGTTATCATGTTGAAGATGGACAAAATTCGTTTTCTTCTTTAGGGGGAGGTGCAGGCATCACTACTTAGGCAACCAGGTAGATTAATTAGCTTTTACCAAGCTCAGTGCTGCAACAGCTGAACTGCTTCCCAAACCTGACCTAATTCATTTAGAATTTGCTTGGGTATTTTCTCATTGAAACATACTATCAGAGTAGTATGCAGTGTGCTGAAGAAATAATACTGGGAAGTCACATAGCTCCATATCAAATAAACAGATTTCTCATGAGCAAATTAAAACTTCATAAAAACCCTGTTGCATAATGGTTTTTTTTGTTTGTTTTTTAATTTGGCACAGCATCTTAAAATTTAGCACCCAACATCCAACCATCTGGGTGCCAATTTAGCATCTACAGTGACTGTCTATAAAATCTATGAATGCTCATCTTTCCATGTGCCTGATGGAAAGGACTGTGGAGGTCTGCACTGTGTCACATCTGTAGGAGCTGTGCTCAAGAATAGTCACAAGGTACGCATTAAATTTAGGGACAGTTCTAAATAAATTCTGTATAGTTGCTGAGGGCAGCTGTTTTTTCACAGCCCTGTATACATCTAACGACTCCCAGTAACAGCCCTTCTTCCTCGTGACAGGCAAGTGCAGCAAAGGGAATCAGACACAAATAGTTGCCATCTCACCTATCGGTTACCTTCCTACCCACAATCAATTATGCAGTCCAATAACTGTTCTCAAGCACCCCTGGCCGACTCTCAAATTAGCCAAACCAAGGAATGCAGTACAAATATAATTTGCAATACACAGGAAGAAAACTCACAGACCCTAATATTAAATATAAGAGTTTCATTCAGCTATACATTTACTCATGTGTTTCAAAGGCATTAAGGTGCTCATTTTCACAGGGTCTAAACATTATATCAAAAAATGATCTAAGATGCACAGGATCCTAAATACTATTAAATGCACTTGATGCCTTTTGTGTAAGAGAGTTTGCACTCTTTCACAGCAGGTGTTTTTCTTTCTTTCTTTTTTAAAACATCCAGATAGGGGTGTAGCTCATAGTACTCCCTAGGCTTGAGAGATTTGTGGATAATAGGAATGCATAATAAACAACCACACTTGGATTTATACCAAACAGAATTTGCATCAGTCGATCAAACTGCTGGACAACTGATACAAGTTTATAGATAAATGTGAAACAAAATAAAATTGTTCAGCCAGTCAGGCTGCCTCTTCAATACATACTTAATGCATTTCACAGTCCTGGGTTGACATGGATAATGTATTATTTTCCTCCTTGACCAAAGAATACTACTGAATTTATTTTTTAAGCCAATGAATCTGTTAAAGCAGAAAAGAACAGTCATCCTTCTGCATTGCTACCAATAAAAAAAAGCAACATTATCAATCATTTTGTGTTACAGGAACAATATTGTGGCAATGTCATGTTCTGCACATATCCCACTTTGCTCACAGAGTAACTGCATCCTATCTACACATCATTCATTGTTCTGAATACAGACTGCTTTATTTCTGTGTTACATCCCTTATTACTACAATGAGCTTTTTTGCATCTTTTTCTGTTGTAAATACTAGTCTGTACAAATGAAATCAATACAAACTCAGCATACGTCTTTTCTGTGAACAAGAGACCAAAGGAAGAAACACAGCATTCTTTATTTGAACTTGACAACTTTATGATGTTCTTTTTCAGTCCTTATCAAGCAAAACCACTGAAGTAAAAATAATGGCCTAGGGAAGAACTACAGATTGTATTCATCTTTGTAAACCCATATCAAAAGTCTCTCATGAATGACTGTTGAAAAAAACAGCATTTTGAACAGAACACGCACCAAAGACAAGCAGAGAGTTGTTTAGGAACCCTATTGATAAAACACAGGGAACAACACTGATCCTGTGTTGATCAAAGCAAATGTGTCTAATTTTCCTTTCTCTTCTAGGTTTCTATGGTCAGCAATTTAAGAGACTTGGAGAACTCTTTCATAAAAACTGAGTCCCTCCCTTTGCAAGCCACATCCAGGAACCAGATCTGAGTGTAGGACAGTATCAGCTGCTGGGGCTCTGTGGGGCTGAATCCAAACCTGCTCACATCCGCCACTCTGAGAGTGGCTTCCCATCCTCTCCTCTTGCCATTCCATCCCCACCTTGTGCTCTCTTAACAATTAAATCCCAAAAAACTCAGTTGAAAAGTTAGTACTTATCTGGTACTGCCCTTGATTTGTTTTTATCTTTTCTGAGCCAAGTTCCTCCTCCTAAAATATTTATCTACATCAAATCCATATATTACAATCTTCTGGTAAGGGTACTTGGATAAAGAATAGAAAGATATACTTAGACAGTCATCATGAATTCCTTCTCTCTCTCCTATTTTTCTGTTTCCCTGCTCCTGTGCAATCTCTTAGGTAATGCCTAGGTACGTTTTACTGCTTTTTAAACTTCACTATCACTCTTGGCAATATTATTTCCTTTGGTGCTGCTCTTTCTTCTGCTTAGACACAGACCATCTGCCATCCTGCTCACCAAACTACTTGTCAGTTTTAATATCTGAAGGCACTGAAGGATATTCGAGCAAGAATTACTTTCATATTTTTCTTCCCAAAGTTTGGTTTAAGGATAGCACTGTACTGTAATGAGAAACTATGAAGAAGCAGCAAAAGCCCATAGCAGATGGCACAGAAGGCACGTACCATAAATTTTCCATGTGTGCTTCCTACCACTCATTACAAGCTTATTCAAATTCTCTTTTGCCAATCAACTTCAAATGGTTTTCAGCATTAAGATATTAAGCAAAAGATCTCAAATTATCAAAATTTGATTTTCTCCCCAAAGCTGACCCATTTATGCTAAGACGTAAAACACACAAATTGCTCCAGTGAAAAATGTGCGGATGATATACAGACTAATCCAACTAGAGAATCCTTGGAGTAATTCTAACAAAGCAACAGTATGGACTGCAGTTCTAACAGGCAACTTGACAGCTGATGAAAAACAGTGCTATCCGAAGCAATGTACATTGTAAGAACGAGCTGTACCTATTTCAACATTTTTCCTAATGTCAATGCTTTTATCCTAGATGCTGGGAGGAGCATTCATATGCAAAAGATCAAGACGGAAAAAGCTTTGTAGCCCAGCTGTTCCGAACCACTTGAACCAGGACTGAAAAGGAGGGAAGATCAAGCCTATTCCTATACCTGTTGATCACATTTCACTAAGTCTCACACCAGGGCTTAAATAATTCTCATTTTCAGGGCAAACACAATTAGAAAGTTGTAAATGCATCATCCTTTCTAGTTTTCTTAATTTAGATATGCAAAAGCTCACTAGGAAAGATTCTACGCTACAGTACATTTCAAAAAAAGACCAGTCACTCACTAGAATTTTGCATTTAAATCTCATCCACCTTCTCTGATCTTGGTCATGGCTTAATTGAAGAACTTATGGGTCTTTTCCAAAGAAAATAGTATCATAATAGTGACAACCCTGGGTAGGGTGGCATAGAAAGATCAAGATACTATGTGCTACACAAGAATAAGAGCAGCCAGCTATTAAGAACATGCCAAGTTTTAGGAAAAAACAAACAAACAAAAAAAACCTCTTTAATTTCAGAAGTACATTACCGAGCAGTAATGACCCAATAAGTAGTTTGTTGCTATTGCATTATTCAATTCAGCACTGAGACATACCTGAAGTATCTTAAATTAAAACTGAAGCAAAGTCTAGCTCTAGCAGTGTAAAGATAATTTTTTAATTACTTTCCTTTCTATTTCCTTTTCTTTGTTTCCTCTTGTGGTAACAGTTAAAAAGTGAAAAGGAAAAAAAAAAACAAAAAAAACCCGTTTTTATTGTCGTATGTGTTAAAATCTGGCAGTGAAGGTCATGATGCCACCAGCTCAACTATCTATCTCTGGACTTGAGGTCTTTCCCCATCCAGAAGGGTCCATGTACCAAGCTTCTTAGTAAACAGAGCCTCTGTGTCATCTTGTAATTTCTCTTTTTTTTTTTTAAACTGATTTACCATGCTAACTGACGTCTGGTGAAGTTGGTGATTACGTCTCCCCCATTAACTTCATAGGGAACTTAAAGGGATTCCAAGTCAGATAACTGTGGAGTGGTACTAAAAACCATGAAGAATCTATGCAGCTTTCCCAACATTCTAGAAAAAGTGCTCCTGACTGATGCAGGGTTCAGCATCTAGTAGAAGTCCTGGAGAAAGAAATGGACTTCTACAAATGTACCTTCAAAGGCACAGAGAGTTTATAGAACAAGATCAAGCTGAAATGCATTTTTGCCATTTCCACAAAAAAAAACAATTCCCCAAGCAGATGCACCTCTACATTTACAATTATTGCAGTTGTTGGTAGTTGAGAAAATATCGAAGTTTTTATCATCTCAACTGGGCCCAACAAATCCACATAGTAACACTGTCAGTCAAAGAAAGGGCACCTACCAATCAAAGTATGTCACGAGTCCCATATTTCAGGAAATAACAGAAAAAGATTTCTATTAAAACAAATTCATAGCAAATACTGACTTATAGACAGAACTGATGTACTGAAAGTTGTCGTACTTGTGCAACGTTGTGATACACATTGTCAGCTAATGGTTTGGGATTTTTGTTTTTTTTTTTTCACATGGCATTCCCTTTTGTCTTTAGGAATACATTCTGATAACAAAGCACAGATTATTGCTACAGTGCCATACAGAAGTCCTACTATGCTCAGCTCGACAGCCATCCAAACTGAATTACTGATGACTGCAAATTTCATAGCTACAAGGAACACAAAACTGATGAGACTGATACTAGGTCTGATCCGCTAATTTCATTTATCCTCACTGGAAACATGCCATGTCAAAAATAAAAAGTACATTTTTCAGAGGATATCTGTCACTGCTCACTTACTAGCTTGCTGTCTGTCACATTGTCCCTGCTGTCTATTCAATAAACAGTTATTTCCTTGTTTAGTTCGAGCAGAGAATAAACTGAGCAGTCAAGGTCTGACANGGTTCTTGCACCAACTGTGTCAGCTGTGACATGGGCTATACTACATTCAGCTTATGTCTGTGGCCTCACGGAAGTCAGCTTACACTGCTGCATCAGGCTATAGACTATATTACAGATAGACAGACAGACTTAACCTTATATTAGCCTCATCCTATTTTTGATGGTCCTTTATAATAGGAATGATTTGACATGTCTGATTAGTAACAACTTTTTAGGTTGGTCATTCTGAAAGTAATGCCTCTCACTTACTTCCAAGAAACTACAAAAGATACAAAGAGTACAATAAATCTATTTATTAAAGCTAATTTTCAGATATAAAACATTTTCTCTATGTAGTCACCACCACTGGCTATGTATTTTTTACTAGTGATGAATAAAAGCATGCATGCTGCATCTGAAAAAATTTTCATGGCTGACCGGAAAGTGGCTTGTCTTTAACATTGCTCTCATTACTGCTGAAACACACCACCCACTGCCTCATTGTGCTCACGTCCACTGTTTGGTCTCCATCAACATCAAACATGCATCAGTGAATGTCAGTGGGTGTCATTTTTTTCTATATGGAAGAATTCAGTTCCACACCTTTGCTTCATACACACTTCCATGTTGGATACCACTCTGTCAAACTGTCCCTCTGCTGCCATGTCACTCAGCAACAAAATGGAACAGAATGTTGGTGGGAAGGTTCAGACTCTGCTTACATACTGCCAACATTCACCTCTGCTACTGTGGGCCAAATTAATAAAACAGAAGGCATTACTTTTGGAGCAGATCTCACAGTTTCTTACAAACCTACTCATAGCCAAGGATGAGGATTTAAATTCATTCACTCAAAGTAAACTCCTAAGGTCACCGTCTGCCAAATGCTCCAACTCGAACAGCTTTAATCTACTCTACTACAGAAGAATGAGAATGCAGCAATCTGTCAGAGTAAGTTGATTATGTACAGATTATAACACCATCAGATACACAGAAGGTAGAACCTTGGTCCCAGACTGTCACCTCACCAAGCTCATTCAGACAGCCAACCTCAACCCAAGTAAAATCTCAGGCTGAGAGCAGCTGCAGGTAATTTGTTCCATCACTTATCTTCAAGGCAACTTATTTGCCAGACCAACCAAGTTCCGCATTAGAAAGGATGCAGCCTTTCTAATACCATTAGAAAGGCTAATGAGGCAACCATGGTTAGAACCAATTTCTAACATGGTTGCCTCAGTGCAACCATGGAGACCCAGCTTTAGTACATCACACAAGCAGGCAGTTATCACAGAATAACTAACTGCAAGGTAATCCTACACCATAAATTGCATTAACTTGCAAAGTAGACTCAACCTGAACAAAAATGTAAATTAACCAGCCATCTGTTTTTAAGTATTCCAGCAACATTTACAAGATTACTACGGAATAGGACACTTGGATCTGTATTATCCAAATTCTAGATAATGCAAAATGACCACAAACAAACAAAAAAAAATAAGGTCAATAACAAACAACTGTTGATTAACTTTGCCTTTAATACATAATCACGTATTCCTGTCACCTTACATCTTAAGAATTTCTCCACTATTACACCAGATTTAAACAGTTTATCTGGCTTGGGTTCCAACAGCTAGAAAATAAATAATAATTTTCCGGCAATGGTAATACTGCATCAGTATGTAGCCTTCTAATTTGGAGTTGTTCAGGCATCTATATAATACAACTTAAGTTTCACAACTTTCTTCTGAAGCAAGTCATCCCCTCTGTACAAGGGAAAAGACAACTTAATGCTTTTAAAGCACTTAAGCCTTTGTTTACTGAACTCTGAACAAAATATAACCAAAAGCGTTGCTGAAAACTTGGAGGACAAACCCAGACTGGAATATTTCAAGCCTTCACAGTAACAAAAATATATAAAACCAAGTTAATAACACATATATATACACACACATGTAACATATATGTATTTGATGCTGCTAATCTCCGTAGTCAAAGAAGCACCTTCAAAAATGCCACTGTCCTCACTATGTCTGGGCTGTGGTTCAGATGCAGCTAGAGTCACTCAGAGGGAACTTCTCTGCCAGCGGCAGCAGACAGATTAATACACTGGAGCTGCCCAGCTGCATAGCAAATGTCTTTTCAAAAGGACTTACTAAATCAAGGGAATTAAAATTTGGCAGATCATCTATCAAGTAAATCACAAATTTTGTGAGGTAAAGCAAATAATTCATTCAATTAAACACATAATTCATTCAGATGCTTCAAATGTTTTTCATAACTTTTCAGTGACAATCAATCAGCATGAGCATGCTTTTTGCATGACAAAGATCTAGGTCAGTATCAGGCATTTTATGAACTCTAGCACCTTTTACAATATCACCAAGCATCACGGCAAAATTGTCTTGTGCCATCTCTAGGGTAGGAAGGTACTACAAAAATATGTGTTTCAACACGTCACAGATTTTAGGTTTAACAGTTCATCACTAACAGTTGAGAAACCACAGAAAAAGCTTAATCTTTTTCTTCCAGAAAAGGAAAGAAGACAAGACATTGACCCATTCAGACCTCTGTGGTACAACTCAGGCATTCATCTGGAAGAGAGGAAAATCAGGTCATACAGAACAAGGACCTGAACCTGTGTTTTGCCTGTAACAGTTAAATACACCATTCTCTCCTAACTAGGGATCCCCTTTTCTGTGTAAAACCAGAATTCTTTTTTCCTGTACCTGAAAAAACTTTCCTTGTAAAAGTACTGTTGAGGCACAGAAAAAGCTTCAGTGCTGCAAATGCAATCTTTCCTCAAATAAAACTCTGTTTTATAAAATGAAGAAATAAAGCAGAAAGAAAAACCAATAAAAAAAGCAGGTTAAATTTAAACACTGGCTTTCACAAACAACCCACGCAGTGGATATTTTCTCCTGATAAGCGTCAGGTATTAACCTCTTTCTGTATCTTCAGAGATAATTGGAGCCAGCTTCCTAAATAAGAAAATGGAATATGGGCATATGTTCAATGTAAATGTGCAAAGAACATTTCAGACATGAAACTGGAAACTATATATTTTATATTCTACTACACAGCAAAAGTAAAAAATGACATATAAGGAAGAAAAGGAAGACAAAATGAGATGGAGCAGATTGCCCATGAGATGCAATTTGTAACCTAGACATTTACGTGAAAGACAGGGATGGAGTAAACAGTGAAAGCCAAACTTTGGTCTCTGAGGGGAGAGCAGGCCGCTGGCAGGAGCCATGTGGGAGGAATCATGGCACAGGCAGAGTAGGAGGTAAAGAATAGGGGAAAGTAAAGAGTCACAAAGAAATGTAATTCAGATGCTGAAGTACAGAATAGATACATCATAACATAAGGTTAGAGAATAAAGATGAGGAAACTAGATAGTAAAAATCTAAAACAAGTAGGACAAGAAAGAAAGAACATGCTTCTTAAACAAGAGAAATTGTAGTACATTCATCTTTTTGATGATAAACCAACTGAGATGCCAAAAAAAGGAAGAAAGGGAAGGAGAGGGAAACAAGAACAAGGGTCAGAACTACTAGAAAACAATCAAATGAACAACACCAGGCCAAGTTCAGCTATTATGTTCCGGTGTTCACTGGTTCAGTATTGTTTTCTTCACAGGACCATTCAGAGCTAGACTGTCAAAGGTGATACACAGATTGCTTATAGAAGTAATAAGAGAAACTTATAGTTTGCCAGGTCTCTTAACTTATGACTGACAATGGCAGCCAACAATCAGACTCCTTTTTTCCCCTACAGCAAGCTGACACTTGCAGTGAGAGCAGACTTAGAAGCCTATAAGCACAGAGCCCTGGGAAAAGGCTGAACAGAAACCAAGTCCCCCAGCCCAAGCAGCTTACCAAGACCTGCCTTTTCTAATCTGTTCTTTGCTTCCCTCCAGGGACAATACTGATCTCTTCTTGTCTTTAAGAAATCCTTTTCACGAACAAAATTACCACTGAAGCAAATTATTGTAGCAACATATTTTCATAGTTGACAATTTCAAGCCCTTAGTGGTCAGTAGAAAAAATCTATAACAAAAGAATGGTCAGACATGGAAGTCTGAATAAGATGATGGCATCTCAAAGGATTAATTAATAAAACATTTAGCAGTTTCAGTGAGACTGAAATTTTACCTTTTTGATCTTTCTGATCCATAGAAAAATAGCTTCATAAAACTTATGGTTTTGCACAGTAAAACTGTACCCAGAACAGCTGTTGTCTGTCCTTTTTGTCAAAAATAATGACTATAGAAGACCTCAGAAAATGAGCCAGAAAATGCCTTCACAAAGCTCAGAAATACCTTTCTTCATAAAAGAGAGATAACTAACTAAATGTGGTAATCAAACTCATAATATTGTTGACCCCTAATGTGTTCAGCAAGATTGTTGTCATCCTGGAAAGAGACATATATACACTCTACCCCCAAATTAGAAAGTATGCACAGCAATGCAGAGAACTTACTGCATTAATACTACATGATACACTTACTCCAGGTTTCCTTTAATGAGCTGAGTTTGTTCAAATAAGCTGTCTGAACACTGATAGAAGTTCCAAGTGAAATGCAAAGTCTAACAAAACAATAATGGCCTTAACAGACATCTTTGTAGTGGAGTATAGATGTAATGCAGATAGTGAAGTTCAGTTAAGAGCCTGGAGACTCCTACAAGTTAAAGTTTTGTTTTGGGAGGTCAATCAGGAAACTCAACCAAAATATCCTTAGAGATGCTTAAGTTCTCACATATGAGCCCCTTACTGCTTTTAATCTTGAGGTAGTAAACATGTGTTGGACTGACCTTCAGCTTGTAAGATCAGGGCAGACCTCACCTTCCTGATGCTTATTACTTACACCTAAGCAATACAACTAAACTATTAATGAGGTCACTGTATCAACCATCCCACAACTTTGTGATTTATCTGCATACTCACTGTTACTTTTTTTTTCTAGAATCCCTTTAACACAGAACCACTAATAGGAAAAGTCAAAACACTCGAAGTTAGATTTAACACAAATGTGTGTATTCAAAAGCACGTGAGTAGCTGCCAGTGAGAGAAAGACATCTCTGTTCTCCATGAGTTCTTGCTATTTCCTGCAAGAGGACACCTTTATGCAATCTATACCATCTCAAACAAACCTGAAGCATTTAACATCAGAAGCATGACTAAATCACTGAAATAAGGTGGAACAGCAAAATGTTATTTGGACAGTCAAGTAGCTAATTTATAAAAACAGAACCTGATGAAATTAATGCCTTTCATTTAAAACATTTACACATTTTATGCAACATTTCTGTGTGCCATCTCACAATGAACCATTTTTGTATACACTTTTCTCACTGAGCATAAAGAGCTATAGTTGTTGCATTGCTGAATTTTTGCCTTACAAGGGCTGTAGAAGTGATTTGACAAGTTAAAGTATTGCCCTGTCCATCCGGGCAAAATCAGAGATGTTGGTTTGAGATGGTCAGAAATTGACACTAAAAGGAATGCGTTGTTGGTATGAAGAGCATGCAAGCCAGAAAAACTAGCTACTCAGAACAATGGGCTGCATAGGACAGCTCTGGGGTGTCCCAGAACATGCACTTCATGCTATATGTATTACTTATAGTTCTCCAGACATGGGACAGCCAAGAGTCAATTTAGGGAATCATAACATGTTCGTAAGAACAGCAGGCAGGAGCAGTTGACGGCTTGGAGCCTTGTCACTTCAGTAGGTGCTTGTTTAGTAAATGTGCCGCGCCACCTCTCCTTCACGCACCAAGATGAACCCAGCATCGCAGAGAAGCAGGTTCACCAGTGGGAGAGCACGATTCACAGCTCTGTCCTTTATATAAGACTGTAACCTCTATTCACAGCCATCTGCTGGAAGTGTTGTATAACAAGCCATAATCTACCATTGCTGCCATCATATGGTAAATTTCCTTAAAATACACATGCGAAAAGCACTACACAAAGACCTAGAAATTCTTTAACTAGATGCAAGTTCCAAATAACACAGATGAATGGTAACTTGGGAAAGGCAGCCTTCAAGTTCCTCTACATGAGGTGCCTGTAATTTCCTTCTTGATTTCTATAATCTGTGTAATAGAGAAAAATATACTGATTAAAACTTTTTGTTGACTCTGCTTTGCACTGCTCAATACCTCAATCTTCTGTATTATTTGGGATTTACACTGAGCTCAAATAACAGAATTTCATTCTTATTGTTTCACATACAGGCAGTTTTTTGTTTTTTTTTTTAAAGTAGTAGTAGGAAGTTACTACTAGGAAACTACTACCAGTAGTAGGAAAAGTATTTTGAGGTCTTTTTCCTGCGATAAATCATATTTCATCTACCTGATACCACTGCATCTCCATGGATTTCTACTGACATGTAAACTTCACAAGTCAAAGAACAGAACACTTATGGTATAAAACGCACACCAAAAAACAGTTATACTTTAACTATGATTACTTTAAAAGAAAAATTTTGAAAATAATTTGAGTAATCAGATACTAATACATTTTTGCCTTCCAAGGAAAGATGAACAGAGAATGAAGAACTGATGTTCCTTTAAAACTAACAAAAGGATTCTAGTATGTTCAGACATTTTTTTCTACTTTTCCAAACAAACCTGTGTCATTTCTTATTTTAATATTATTAAACAAAGCCATGAATTTAGGCAAGTCTGAAAACTCTTCTAAAACTAAATTATGAAATTGAAACCATATGTAACCCTCTTGAATCTTTTCAGACAAGACATGCAGGGGAAGAACATCAAAAACAGATATTTAAAATCTATTCTATTGTAGTGATAGTAAAACTACTAAAAAACATTCCTACGGCACATTCTGCATACCACTGTGTACCTGTAGAAACAAACATTAAATGTAGCTGTTTCTTATGCATTTTAATTTGGGTTTTGAGAAAGTACAAAAATAACATTCTCAGAACTGATCATGATTTTGAGTATGTATCCTGTGTTTACTGAAATAACAGCAAATTTAGGATTTCACTTAATCACTTTAGGGCATTAACTTTTTGATATGCTCTCACAAAAAAATGTCTTTCTGCTTCCATTAATTAACAGCCAATTACTTTAATAATGCTGAGTCAATCTTGCACCTCCTGTTTTGAGAATTTCAGTCTTGTTCTGCAGAATAAAGCTTAAGTTCCTACTTGAAAGCAAAAAAACCCAAACCAAAACAAAAAAAACACTAAAACAAACAACAACAACAAAAAGATGGATACTATTTGCACACAAGAATATTTTACAGCGTCAACAGAACTCAAATTAAGAAATCCCTCTTCTACAGTGTGCATGCATCCTAGAGTCTCTACCTACATTTGACCAAAAAAGGTGGAAAAGCATGTTCCTGCTTTCCCAACGCTGTCTTTTCTTTCCGATTTCACCTTCCTCAGCTTTCATGTTCCCTGGCCTGCATTACCATATGATGCATCTTCTCTTGTCTATAGAAAAATTCATTAAAACTTCCAAAATCTCTCAAGTCGCTCTTCTCCTTCATCATTACTTCTACATCCACAATTCCTTCCTTTCAGTTTTTAATGCATTAGTATGAGTCTAGGTCAATTTGTGATGTACTTAAACTGGTGGAATTCTGTTTATATTTCATTTAAAAAATAAACCATTGTTAAAAGAAATGTCTTGTTCACTTGATGGGCAGTAGAAGATCTTATTCAAACCTTTCACTTACAGGGACTTCACCCAACCATTGAGGTCATGAATCTCTTAAAATCTGATTTTACAAGGCAATAAAAAAATCACCTTTTGATCATTTGTCTCAGCAAAAGCTTAATGTTCCTAAGTAACATAATTATTTTTATAGTGAACATGCAGTAGGCGTCACTCTTCATTTTGATTGGTAAGAGTGCATAGAACTACTGCTGTTATGAAAGAACGTTGGCTTGCAGCTGCTTGCACCATATGATTTTTCTTTTTTAACACAAAGCACTCTCAGTAAACAGATGACAATTCTCCAATAAGTACTGCAGAAGGTCTTAAAAAATCTCCATTCAATTTTTTTCTCTTTAGTTATTTTTTTGAGACGAAGTTAAACAGTACTCAGGTATAGATAGATATCTCCAAACAAACAAAAAACAAAAAATCCACCCCCTTAAGGTTAAACTAGCCCAATGATAAGCCTATTTTAGAAGGACTTGTCCTTCACAGTATTTAGAAATCCACCTCTGGCAAGTCAGTCCTGATATCTTCCCTAGATTGTTTTCTACTCCTTACTGCCCCTACCTACCTTCAAATTCTAAGAGAAAAATCTTATTTACTCCTATGCCTTCCAGGAATCAAAAATGGAAGAAACACATTTGAGAAAACATTGACAAAATCAGAAAGCTTAAGTAAAATAGACAAATTAATCAGGTTCTAAAAAAATCAATCACTCAGTAAAAGACTCAGAAGTTTCACTTGCTTTATCCAAGCGACTTAAAAAGATAAAGAAATTCTTTAAATATTTTGTAAATGTCCTCTATTTAGTAACAGTCCTTTTGAAGACTGTCTTCACAATGTCCAGTACAGTAGCTTAGCAGCTAGTTCTGCTGAGCCTCCTGAGTTCTGCTGAGAACTCCAGACTTCTCTTTCAACCTAAATTATCCTATGATCTTACAAATAGAAAACTGGAGGGGAAAAAAGTGCTTCAACTCAGACTGAAATGCACAACTTTGAGACTAACGTAACCACTACTGCTTCTAGGAAGGAACCTGGTCTGGAGGCCAACTATACCCTGGGCTGCATTAAAAAAGGGGCGGACAGCAGAGAGAGAGAGTGAGAGAGAGAGAGAGAGGATATTGTCCACCTCTACTCAGCTCCTGTGAGGCCCCATCTGCAGTACTGTGTCCAGGCCTGGGGCCCCAGCACAAGAAAGACACAGCGCTCTGGGAATGTGTCCAGAGAAGGGCCACTAAGATGATCCGAGGCCTGGAGCAACGTTCTCAAGAGGAAAGGTTGAGGGAACTAGGCTTGTTTAAATTGAAGAAGAGAAGGCTCCGGGTAGACCCCATTGCGACCTTCCAATACGACTGTTTACATGGCCTCACAGGACAACGGGGAATTGTTTTAAACTAGTACAGAGGAGATTTAGGTTAGATGTTAGGAGGAAGTTTTTCACTCAGAGGTTGGTGACACGCTGGAACATGTTGCCTAGTGAGGTTGTGGAAGCCCCACCCCTGAAGGCAATTCAAGTTAAGGCTGGATGTGGCTCTGGGAAGCCTGATGTATTGGCTGGAAATCCTGCCCACAGCAGGATGATTCTTCCTAAAGCTGAGTCTGTGCTCACAGAAAGCCCCTCAAATGGGATAAACTCCAGGGTAGAGGGCTGGCATACTGATCTGATAAAACCATGGGCACACACATAAGCTCAGAACCCGTTTAGACATGACCCAGGAGTTCAAAACCTAGCTAGGCAGAAAAATTGCAATTGTATCAACAAAATATTAATTAGGACTTGGGAGGAGCAAAGTGAGAAGTGTTCGCATCTTGAGGCCATGAAGACATTTCTAGGGAAACAGTCTTTTATTTTAAACTACCTAGAGGTTTTTTTTGTTTTTGTTTTTTGTTTTGTTTTGTTTTTTTAATTATTTATATCCACAGAGTCTTACAGGAGGGGGTTTTTGATCCTTCACTACAGAAAGAAGTAATCTAAGAACAAGTATCTGCAGACTCCAGACATACAGCATGCAGGTTTGTCTTTGATGAGATTCAAAAAGAAACATGATTTGTGTCATGCTGGCACTGGTCAAAGTATAATATGACGACAGACTAAAGCTAAGTCCGTAGGAACAAGATTTCTGACATTTGAAAATCCAGACTGACAGACCCAAAGCATCTTGTGACTCTGTTAGTGGAAACTGATAGGAAAAAAATATATCAGTATAAAAAGAGAGTGCACATTTTAACAAAAAACATAATGGACAAATTCTATCTGTGAGCAAATTCTGTCAGGAAAATAAGTCCTCAGAGAAGGGATTATATAAAAACCTGCTTCTAGTGGCCAGGTCACAATGGTTTTAAGAGGTTAAAAAATGAACTCTGATCCGGTTACAGAAGGAATTACAAGATCAGGTTGCCTGCAGTAGCAGGAGCATGGCCTAATAACCTTTAAGTTTCCCATCCTATTTTTCTATTTCTTGAAAATAATGCCTTTATTTTGAAAAAGGACTGGATTAGATTCCTCTTCATTCATGTTTTTAAGGTCATAAGGGAAGACTCAAATCTTACTATGTCTCACACAGAATTACACTGCACATTATAAAACTGAAATGCACTTTCCTCTGCATGGTAAAGTAGGTATTGAAACAGTTAGGGATAAAATAGTTGAGGACTGAGTTCAACAGAATTTGGGAAAGAAAATCCACCCCCAAATAATGCCTATGTGACAAATTGCTTTCTCCTATGGTTTGGAATAGATGCACAGAAAAGTTAAAGCTGTAGAGGTTATACTTTACCTCAGTGTAAAAACTAATCGAATGGAATATTTGCAGCCTAGATACAACTTACCTTTCAAGACTCCTTGGGCCAGGTAGGTCTACTCCAGAGCACTATAAAGGATAGTACATGAGTACATATGTACAATTTAGGCTGTATATAAGTTTCCAATTCTACAGATACACACAGGAGTACACATGCCTGAAAAATGACTTGTACATGAAGTTATATAAAAGCTTTATTTATGATGTTGAAAATCTAGATGCTTTAGCACTGGCATGAACCATATGTGTAGAGAAGTTAGCTCAAATGAAGAAAGCTGAAGAAATGTTTCAAATATGCTCCTATCTTTTCATTTCACCATGTGAGTGCTTTTTCATGTTAGCCCTTTCTCCATACACCAGGGAAAGGAAGAGTGAGCAATAATTGATAGACTTGTACTGCCCTGTGTTACAAAGACTGATAGTTTCCTTCCTCTTGATAGTGACACTGAGCATGAGTTGCATTGCCATGTAATATGCAGTTCTCTTCCCTATTTGGCAGCATTACTCATTTTATTAGCTCCTTGCTGCTCCCATGCTTTAAGAAGATTTCTCACACGTTCTAAGACCATCAAAGTTACTTTCTATATATAATTTTTTTTTGTCCTTTCACTTACATTCAGAAAAAACTAGTTAATAGTACAGAAATAAAATGAAGTGAAAGAACAAACTTCTACAGCATCTGTGATGGTTCCCATGACTACAGGTCCACTGGAAGGTCCTTTAGTCATTAGCGATGTTTTGGCATTGCTGCCTTCCTATCTTACAGCATCTTAAATATGGCAACTGTTCAGGTTAACTAGGAAAAATGCACATGATATAGCATGCAATAGTTCATATAAAGTATTACATAAATTGAACCTTATCTGAGATGTATAGTGAAGATAGAGGTAAGAAGCTAGTTTTGGCTAGGTATTGAAAGGAAAGCACGGCAGAGCCATATCACATCATTTAGTACTGTGCAAATTCAAACAGAAGCCACACAGAACAAGATTGGTTTGTCTTAGAGGGCTATTATAGAAAGAGAGTATTGAGCATATAAACACATTTTATAATGATAAATTTAACATGGTAGTTATTTTCTGAGTGTGACTAAGATTTACTTCCGATTTACTAACAAATGAATGTTCTAAAAACATAACTTGCACTACCACAGGCAAGGAAAGATTAAAAACATATAGCTTCAGTCTTTCATACATCTGATCTTCAGAAAAGTTAAGTATTAATATCAGATGTACCATAGGAGCTCAGAATATATTTTCTACAAAAAATTCTAGGTAATTCCCACAAATCTCATGAGCCAGACTTGCTTACAAAACTTGAATGACAGCAGTGTTGGCTGTGTGCTGTTCCAATGCAAGAATTTAAGTGTTCAGCTTTTGGAACTGAGCCTTGTGTTTGAAAAAATGGCTTTTTTTCAAAGCCACCTCTAAATTTACCTTTTAGCATCTTTCAGGAGTTATCTTTCTAGTCAAACATTCAGCTGCAAAACTAAATTTTTGCAAATCAACACCATGGCCTTTGCAGAGGGTCACGCTGCACTTGACTGGTAAAATAGAATAAAACACATTTTACAATCTTCAGCTTACACAAACTATAAGTATTAATGGTACTAAAAACTAATTTTCATTGTGGTACTCGTTTCTTCTCACTAGAACAGAGATAAATACTTAACTGATTGAACTCTTGAATAAAATACTGATGCATCACTGTCTCCTGCAACAGAAAATTAGTATAATCTGCCTCCCAGAAGAGTCACGCACACAACAAGTATAGATGTGCATACATACCAACACTATACTCGAACATAGAAATGGGGCCGAACAGGAATTTTTCCTCTTTTGAATGTAGATGAGGATTAAATAGAAGTCAAGTTTCAAAACTGACTTGGAAAATACCTAATTCACATTTATTCATCTTCATTTTGGCAAAATAGCACTTTGGAACATCCTGACCTAAGTCAGCATAAAAAAGTCAGGGTCCCCTGTTCTTACAGAATCTTAATAATATATTTCTGAATATAAACGCTAATGAATAAAACTTAAAAGAAAATAAATACAAAAGAAGGACATTTCAGTAGAATTTTAGCTACATACTGAGCAGAAACAGAAAGCTGAACAATTTAATAATTTTATGGAAACAGTCAAATCAATTGGAGCGTCTCCCATGTTAAGACAAATTTGTGCAACTAGTAGAATGCTGCAAATAAAGAACAAAATACTATTAGCACTATGCAAATCATGAAGAGCATTTGTCCTTGTTAGATGCATCTTAATACAGGAGTCTTTTTCTAGGCTTTCCATTTCATCTTTATAAATTTTAGTGAAATACTAGACCTCTGCCCTTGAGAGAATACCACCAGAGTCCCTTGTTATAAACAATCAAGTAGTACCACTGTGTCCTTTCACGAGTTCAGTTTCCTTTCCCTGACTTTTGGGATGCAAAGTATGTTTTTTCTTGAGTATATACAACTGCTATGTTTACACATTCACACAAGACTTAGGAGAAGTAAAGACCTGCCTATTCATTATAGACTCCACATTTCACAGTTAAAGGTCAGGCAAAAGGAAAATCTAAGCCAGATAAAAAGCAAACTATAACAGGAGCTATACAACATACAGAAGTACAAAGCAACAGGTATCTTTAGCAACAGGCATCTTAAGCAACAGGCTTTCACATAAAAAAAAGGACAAGAAAATAAAGAGAAAGCACAAAAAAGACAGAGGAACAAGTAGTGTTCTTCAAAAAGCACAAACAAAATTATCTAAATGACATTTTAAAGAGTACCCAAAAGCATAAGAGTTAAATACATTACAGTTTTAGATACAAGAATAAACATGGCACATTGGATATGACCCTTTGCAGTATGTCACTCTGCTTAATAAGTTAATATGAATGGTATTAATTAGTAAATGGATTTTCTCCCAAGAAAATTCATCTTGACTAACATTTTTTTAAATGTATTTTTATTAGTCAGTAGTATTTAAAAAGTGGGACAGAGGAGTAGAACATATGCACAGGTACTCTAGCACATACTGACAGGTACGAAGGAAAGTTACGTTCAACATTAATAACTGAAAGTGCATCTTTACTCTGTAAACACAGAGCAAGGTCACTTGTATAATGAAAAAACAGTTTTGTAAGCCGAAGGAAAGTAATAAATAATAGAAAAGATACTGTGCATTTCCGCAGACATTATAATCTCTGCAGTTCCAGACAGTGAGCACTTCCTTTCTCTGAAGGAACCGCTCTGCAGCCTAAACTCGTCTGCTTTTAGATCATGTAGTTTTATTTGTTCTCAAGTCAGAAGTGCAGAATCATGAATATTCTGGTTTCAAAAAGGGATAATACCAATCCAAATCATAAGGAATCAAGTTTCCTAGTGGCTTGTTCTGCTGCGGTGCAACGTGCTTTAATAGCACAGAGACTGAGGGATGTGTATTTTTTTTTTTAATCAACAAATGCAGTGCAATTCCCTACATGCAACTGTAGAAGTCCATAACACGTTTTTTGACAATAGGCAAAGGGTCATCTTGCATGGCAAGAATAGCCTCCAGAACAGAATAAAAAAATAAGTAAAACATTTAACGTACTTGGATCTGACAAGATTGAGTCGGTTTTCGGCAAAAATTGGTCGCAGCGGACTCCTTGGTAGCCCTCTTTGCACCTGAGAAAAAGGGGATAAATGACAAACATACGCATGCGATAGTAAAAGGTTAATTCCAAGGCAGCAAAATCAACTGAAATTTTCCATACCAATGCTGTGAGGGACTTGTGTATTTACAGTTATTGGCATCATTATGGAAGCATATTTATTACTGAAACACAAAGGGACCACACAAAATAATTTGTGTTTTGAAGAATTCCCCTTAATTCTTTTTGGCTATTTTTGAAACTATCAAAATAAATGTCAGTTAAGTGCAACTTCCTTTTAAATATTACATTAAGCATCAGTTAAAAAGAATAATTTTCACTCAAATAGACATTTGCAGATAAAATAAGCTCATTAGATAAAACAAAGCTTTATAAAATTTCTGTACTGCACAAAACCATGAGATTTTTAACACATTCATCTCTGGATGTTTGAATTGGCAAGGAACACTTATCCAGCCACTAATTTTAAGAAAAATTCCTACTTTATTTAAAATATAATGTATTTATTCCTGAGAAACAATGTCAGGCATTGCTTGTAAATGAACTTTATTAGATATCCATGGAACTACATTTCAAATCGTATAAATGAGAATACCCCACTGTCTTAATAAACCTGAATTTGCTTTGACTAAAATTTTAACGCCATTACCAATCTTGAATCTTTACTTAAAAAAAAAACAAAAACAAAACCAACTCCATTTAATGATTTGGGTTGCTCTCAGAATAATCTCTTTCATTTCAACTAAGCATACTGAAATCAGGCCTTTAGTTATTTATTCCCTAAGCAGTTTTTCAAAGAAAAGTGATGGACACTTTAATTATACATGAAGCAACAGAAACTCCATATCTCACCAAGTTCCTGCACATCATCTAAACAATATGCTCAAATCAGAATCACTATCTTCATTAGGATTGACAACTGTAACTGGAATTCTGTGATAATGTCAGAACAAAAGTTATCTGTTCTTTCACGTTTCTACTCAGACTTCCTATGAAAGTTGCCTTTTTAAAATGCTTTTCAGTTAATAAATTGATACATGAGAAGTGCATCTTAGCATCACTGATGCAGGGATTAGAAAGAATATTTGTGAGGAAATATGTAAATTATAAGAATTCTCATCAGACCCAAAAACGTACGGTAAGAGGAATATTTAAAAATATTGATGCTATTTCAATAAATGTTATTTTTATATCCTGCTTTTTGCCTTTTTCTCTGTAAAAAGGAAATGCTTTTTGCCTTCTTTCCAATGCTACTTTGGTACTTGTCTATCTGTACTGGCCAAAACCAAAATCAGATCCTAGAGCAGTAGTCATAATTTACTAGACAAGGAAAAAAATTGTTCTGAAGATATTTCGTATTTGTTTTGTCTTTTTATTCTTTTTTTTTTTTTTAATGTTCAATATATTCAATTAAAAGATGTCCATTAGTCAGAAAAAACTGAAGATGCCATCATATACTCAGACACTATTGCATGCACTTTTTTTGAAATACTTGATGTTGTCTCACATGGAACAGAAGCTCACCTTCACACTCTCATGGAGATTTGGTAGAGCCCATTTCAAAGCCTAAGAACAGTATTCAAGGGTGGCAATATTCTTATCTTTGCGTTAGTGTTTTCTATTAACTTTTTAGCAGACAACTGTACCAGTCCCACTTATTACCCTGTTCAGACTTACATCTAAACTGTTGGTTTCTGCAAGTAATACAAACTGTTCATCACCTAGCCCAACTCCACAACTGAAGACTTTGCTGCTATGTGGCAGTCACAGAGCAGTAACACTTGCAGGAGCTGAACTTAACATACATTAGCATGCACGCACACTACCAATGCAGAATGATGTTATCAGTACCCTCATACCAGCATGATTAGTCCCTGCCCTTCCTTCCTTTCCAACAGTCAGGAGGGCCAGCAGAGCCAGGAGTCTGCTGCCTTCCTTCCATACTGCACTATGCCTTTTATAACAAAAGAGAAACTTTGCTATCTCATTTCACAGCTGTGGAAGAGTCTGTACCATTTACTCCATCTATCAGATAGGTAATTAATTGATTATGCCAGAATTCAAGGGGAAAAGTTTGCTGCCAGGGCACGCAACAAACCAAGGGTCACTTTTCCAATCCTACCAAGTGTCAGGAGCCAAGCATCATGCTTTTACTTCAGGAAAATATTTTTTCTACCTGGCAAATGGGGCTTTGAATATTCTCTTTTTCACTGAATGCTCTTCATAAGAGCTGCAGTTTAACAACTGCAAATACTACAGATGTATATAAAGTTGATGGCCTTAAAAATGGCATGGTATAAGGTCCCTGTAACTGGTAAAGTATCGCCCAAGCACAGGACGAAGTTAGATGTATTCCCATGGCTTTCATATCCTGACTTCATAAGATTAATGGGTTGGAACAGAATATATCAGTCTCCCCGTACATCTCCAGTCTTACAAAACTCATCATCTCTGGAACCCAACTGAACTGTGCATTGCTGCTACTATGCTAGGTAATCTGAAAATAATGATAGTGATATGTTTCTCCTCTTAAAAAATAAACTGGATATCTCATCAAGGTATTATTTTTATCTTGACTATATCATATATGTACTGTTGGTTGTATCAGTGTGAAACTGAAGCGTATGGTAATAAACTGGCTGACTGACTTGGATGAGTCTAAAGTAGCATTTTCACTTACCTGTACACTTTGATGAACATGCCAAAACAAGCATTTATTTTTGTTATTTTCAAAAGTGAATACAGAGGTGGCTGATAAAGAATAAATAAAATATTTTAATATAAAAATGCAGTGTTACACTAAGATAACTACCATAGCCATACATAGTTAGCTTTAAACAATATTAATGTTTCAATAAAGATAAAAACTAAGTTCCCTAGTTCCATTATCAAATGATTTTTGAAATCTGTAAGACAACAAGTAATAACAATAACTGCTCTGTTAACATCACATCAGCTTTTAAATCTTTGCAACACAGTCTTGTGGAATTGAAGTTATAATGTTGAAATACAATAAAGGCTGATATTGTGACACCCTATAATCTTTTCTAAAGTATCTGCCATCCATTCTTCATTGGGAAATGTGATGGTTGTACTCACAACACCTGATAAGCCAACACTTGTTAATTGGCATCACATTGCTAAAGGAAAAAATCAAAACAAAACCTGTTACAGCTACATTTTTTTGTCACGTTCAGAAGTACAGAGAAATCCAACCGGAGTTTCTAAATATTGCCATACACAGTGCAAATTTTTGCATTTATATTTGTGGATGTATTAAAAAAAAAAAGCTGTGAGCAACCAGGAAAATCTTGATAAACATTTTGATACAGCTGACTGTACAATCAATCAATCATATGAGAAGAAAGGGTTTAATTAGCAATGCCTTGAAGGTATGAAGATGAGATACTGCTCGTAGTGAAGTGAAAGCTCTGACCTGCACGTGAGACTGCAACTTTCAGCAAGGAGCTGGAACTACAGTGTGAGCTCTAATTCAACAACAGAACACATGCATGCTCCTGAAGTACTATGTACAGACTTGGGCACACCATAGTGAAAGTCTCCACAAATAGAATTAGTTTCATTCCAAATTAAATCTGAGAAAGGAATTCACCATTTTTCACTGATATTCACCAAAATAGTTGTATCTCTCCAGACTTGAGACCAAAGTTTTCAACAAAAGTTTATGAATGTTATGATTTAAATCCTTCTGAATAAAGTGGTAAGAAAAAAAAAAAAAAAAGAACTAGGTAAAGCCAATATGAAGCTGCTAAAAATCTTGAAAGACAGTACATGCCTAAGCAATAGTTGCTAAATTCAAATAGGATTACCTAATCTTGTGTTCTACACATCTTTCACTTGGTAATATAATTTCTCAAGGATGGTGTTTTTTTTAAGGTTACCAATACAAGCTTTACTGTGCATTGCACTTAGCTAGTCACCCACAACATCCTTTCTGTGGAAAACTACATACAGAAACACATTTCTCACACCTGATGATTAGGTCTTTTGCAGCTTAGTCAAACACATTTTCACATAGGTATCAAAAAGTAAGGAAATTATTTTCTCGTGCCACCAATTAATAGCCACTGTACTGAAATCCAAATGGCTGTAAACAGTACATAACTGCATCTTTTATTTATTCTCCGAGTGAGATTTCGGAGATCATGATAAAGAAATGTTCCAGTGGTCAATAAAATTTGATCCAAGTATTTATTTACACACAGAGGATACAATACACTCTATCCTGGACTTGAGTGTCAGCTGAATCATGAGAATATTGTGAGAACAACACTATTGGTTTTCTCAGTTTCACAGCTATGTAACAAATATATATTGCAAACCATGACATTCCATGGACCATTAGGTTGTATCAGAGCCTAGCATGGGGTATGCTACAAACAGTGAAAAATAATTCCTCTGCTGTGCAAGTAAGCTAAACTTATCTGTTTCCAGCTGGAATGACCTTCACTGTAAACAACAGAAATTTGTAAGAGGATTGCTCCACAAGTAATGCTGCCTATTTTATTATTGGTGTCCTCAACATTAGATGCAAGTGATAAGAAGTGAGGCCTTCCCAAGCCTAACAACTGTCTGTGGTCCTTAGATTCAGCCCACTGGATGCCCCACCACAGCTCTCCTACGGCAAGCAGATCATTCCTGCCCAACCTTGCACTGGTCACAAACCCACTGAGGGTACACCCAGACACACCCCCCCACCAACACTACCAGCATTATCTCAAACATAGCAGGCCCCAACCTCAAGCCCCATGGAAGACCACTTGGTACCAGCTACGAGTCACATCCAGCACCATCCACAACTCTGTCATTCCTCAGCCCACCTACAATATTCCCATTCCAGCCATAAAGTAGCCAGCCCCACCAGGAGAATGCTGAGGGAAACAGTATCAAATACTTTGCTAAATGGAGGAGACCCACGTGGGATACCACATCATAGAAGGAGATCAAGCCAGACAAGCAGGACTGCTTGCTTGTCTACAAACCCATATCAACTCCATCTGGCTACGTACATGCTGTGACCTTGTGTTCTTCCAAAATTAGACATATTCCATTTCATCTAAAAAAAATATGAAGAATAATGACGACTAAAAAATTCAGAAGAGTGAAAAGAGACACCTCTTTCTGAGATACCTCTAACCATGCAAAACCAACTAAAATAGTTATGTATTAATCCTTGGAAATTTAATAGTTTTATCAGGTAATACTTACACCCAAAAGCGTTCATAGTAAAACATACAGTAGAAGAAATAATTAATTCAAAATGATCTAACCATCACTGCAGACTTCTCCAAAAATTACCAGACAGGGAGTATTGCTGATAGAGATCGCATTTTTCTCTTTGCTAATCTGTTTCTGTAGTTTCACAACAGAAAGACTCTACCAAGATACTATGACCTTTCCATTACAGTTTCATAAAAGGTTTTGTGTAATAACCTACAAGCAATCTGTTAAAGACATGGTTTTTCTTAATTGCAAATTGAAGGCAGGCACTAGGCTGTAAGAGCTTAGGCTGCCAGTGGTCAGGTCTCAGTAATATGAGCAGCAGGAGGTACAGAAGGAAAGAGGGGGAGGAGGAAGGGTGGCAGTGCCTAATACAAAACCAGTTACAACAGCCTGTGATAGCAACGAAGTGCCATTTCATTAATTCTTCTTTTCACCTATTTAGCACCCCAGCAGCATATGTATCTGAATGTTTAAGGTCTTCATACAGAAAAATGGTGGACTTTAAAACTATCTTGTAAAATCGCACAGCTTTTCCTCAGTGGTTTCCATTGGTGAAGAGGAAAACGTGGTTTACAGAGCAATAGTATTGTGCATTTAAAGTATTCTTTCTGATGACTGTACTATTGATGATTTGCGTTTAAATATGTTTTTCCGTTTTTTTTTAATGCACTGAAGATGCGCTTTCAAATCTACAGCAACACAAACTCAGTTCCTGTCTTTGATCTTTTAAGTGCTCAACTGCATTCTTGAGAATTTTTTCTACGTAGAATCAGAACCTCCATAACAGAGGTGAAACTTTCTGTATAATAAAGATTTAATGCTCAGGATTTGAACTTCAAAAAAAACAAACAAAAAACAATCTATTTGGTTATCAAGTTAAGGCCATTTGGCAGTTTTTCCAATTGCCTTTTTATTTAAAAAAAAAGTTGACTTCTGTGAATATGGATAGTAGAAGGTAGAAGTCACAAAGAATGGACGTTAAGAACTTTGGAAAAAATAACAATTCTGACAATTTTCTTTTAAAATCTTGTAATTGTTAAAAGTAGAGCAAGTAATCACAAAAGAAATTATATTGAATAGGTAGAGAAGGGTGAAAAAGTTTTCCTACATCATTTGCCCTAAAACCTGACTAGTTTAAAAACTCTAATTTCAATAGAGAAATTGAATAAGACATAAAAAAAAAATAATGTATTTTTCAGGCTGGAAATTGTCAGTGAAGCTCTCTGAAAGAGGAAGTACTATTATGCACTTGTTGCAAATAGCATAAAGATCTAAAGGTCATGCCTACAAAAAACCCATTTCATTGCCTAGATTCAGATAATACAACTTTCAACTGATTTGTTGACTTCAGTCTCTCAGGATCCTTTAGCCTTGGAGAAGCTAAAAGGGGATACTTTAGTAAAATAAGAATTCTCTAAATCCTCTGTATTAACCACTGAAATAAATGAGGCTTTTAGCATTTAAAAAGGAGTTATGTGGATTTGATTTAAATGCCTTGTTCAAGGTCACTGAGAAAGTAACAGATTACCATTTCTCTTCTTCTCTGGGTAGATTTCTTTCTTTCAATTTCATAGAGTGTAGTTCAGAAAAAAAATAAAAATGAGCAAAATGTATTAGGAAAGCCATTCAATTAGTGCAGGACTATGGCAGTACTTGAACTAGTGATTTCCTACTCTTCCTCAACAGACCAGGGTTTCAATTTTGAAGGCGTTCCCTTACAAAGAAAGAAAAAAAGGTAAATATAATTAATCAAAGCACACATTCCATGCAGAATTGTTGCACTGTGGTTGTAGACTACAGTACTCACAGAAAATTCAGGTTAGGTTTTATAACCTGAAATTTGAATGTATAAAGATAATTGGTATCAAATCTACTTGCAGCATACCCATACAAATAGATGATCAGTGGATGCACAGGTTTTTCACTTTTCATGTGAATGAGAATTATCCTCACACACTAAGGATAGTGAAACGCTTAAGAAATAATTTTTCTCTTTGTTTTCATAAGATGTATCTAGGTAAAAGTCACATAATACACATAGCACAATTTGAAAAATCAACTTAGGAAATGAAGTTTATTTTCAGTGAACAGACTCAAGAATGAGAAAAGGCTTTGTAGTTATTTTTTTTTGTAGTCGCATTTCCAACTCTCTATAGTTATGTGTATTGTAAGCACTGAGATTTACAGAGACCTACTGATGCTGCTTCACCACTTATGATTGAACTAGGCTGAAATCACTGATTTCAGATGACTTCCTCTTTTGTCCTCTACACATGATTTCCCATCACATTAGAACAAAAATTTCTGGTTTTAAAGTCCTTTGTTTCCCTTCAGCTGGAGATCAACCAGAGCACACTGACATGACTAGAAAACATACATCATAAGGATTATCTAGCTTATTCCAAAATCTGCAGAAATGAGATCTTTCTCTTTCCATTCTTAGCACAATAATACAGAGTGCTTGTCTACTGTGTTGGAGAAAAAAAAAAAAATCAAATCCGATAGGAATTCATTCTCTGCTGCAAAATATATGGACAGAAATACACAGCACAGACAGACGTAGGCAGAAACAGCCATCCAAGATAAAGAGATACAGTGGCCAAGACTGGCTGGCATTTACAGGCCAAAAATAATCCATTTGTTAAAGAAATCTAAAAAATGTTCTGAAGCACTGCCAAATATTCAGCTATTGACAAATTCCAAGGATGGCGAAAAGAGCAAAAGATGCAGAACTTCCATATAAAACTGAAACTATTTGTTAGAAAACTCAAAAAAACCCTTTTTTTTAATTCAGTGTGTTGTTTCTAGTACTTACAATTAAACGTAAAATAGAACTGGAAAATATAAGCAAGAGTATGTAGTCAAGTTTGACAAGACCAAGGTCATGCTCACCTTAAGCTGAACCTGTTTAAATTATGGTTCCAGGAGAGATTTCATTTTATAAAAAATTAAAAAAATATATATAGTTAGTATCAGCGTATTTTTTTACAGCTATTTACTAATAAAATCAAATTTTATGAGGTTAACAACTGAGAATGCTCAGCAGAAGTTCACTTACACTTCTAAATGTGCATGAACTGTGCTTACACTACTTTCTGACTCTGGTTAGACAGCACCATCAGGAAACACAATAGAAATTTAGGTCATAAACATACAACTTGAAATAGAACAAAGTATCTGGAACAGAAAATTTCAAAAAGACAAATTTGAATCAGCTTAACATTTTTCATTTTAATCATTACAATTATTCAATTTTTATCTTTTGTTACCTTATATTACTGATCAAAAATGGAAACTTAGTCTGTACTGCATAAACTGTGTCCTGAGTTCCAGTCCTAACTCTGAATTTACTACCTGCAAACATTGGCTAACTTCAGCAGATATAAGCAAAAGTTTAGCAGGAGATTTCAGAAGTATCTCTGGGAGTAAGTGCATTTTAAAACCATAATTTATTTTTTATTTTTTACTTTTTATAGGAAGATTTTAGTTCTGTATCTTTCAAATTTAATTCAGTACACACAGTTCAACATATACTTTCCTAGTTCATACTGCACCATTCTTTCACCTTATAAAACTTTGATCCATAAACCACAAAGCATTAGGAAATCTCTCAGAATATCACCTAATAAACAAAACATTTTACCAACTAACTGAGCAATTACTTCGCTGCTGTTCTGGATTTAACCAAACAGAAAAACGAAAATACTTGATTAGTTTTTTTTCCGCAGTATACCTCCGCTGTGTGATAAATGATTTTACACGGATGATAAATGAATATATTCTTTCATTATGTATGGCATTCATTAGCAATGAGAAAGCTTTTGAATAAATGGAAAGTGTTTTCATATCATATTCAAAAGCCTCATGAAGCTAAGGCATAGATGAAAGCCACATCAGTAGTTGAAAAACAAAAGAAAATGAGACCTTTGCTTTACATTATGTCTGATCAAGATTACCATCTTTACAGAAGTCCGTCAAAAGTCCTTCTTGAAAACTGTAATGACCAAACATAGGTAGAAAAAAAATAATAAATGTCCAAAATCAATGAAGAAAGGACTAAAAGATGTTATAGATGCTATTATGGCATTTGTGGCATTGTTAAAACAATTATAACAACAAGTGAGTCAATCCTAAAGAGAGGTGCAGACTCATTAGTAAGTACAATAACAGATTTGCTGGATTTTCTTTTCTCACTTTTCTCTCCTCAGACATAATACATGTTCCATACTAGAAGCTTTTGTTTCCAGCTACCTAACAAAAGCAGCAAATGTAGACTTTTTTTTTTTTTGGAAACTTTCAAATATGTTTTTCATTTTGTTTTCTTGTGTAATTTCTAATTCGAAAATAGAGCCAAATATACTCAGGAGAAATGGTACTCCTGAAGTGTTTCAAGCCCAGCTAGTATTACAGAGGATCTTTTGATAATCATGAAAAAAAAATCATGTAAAATTTACAGTCCAGCTTTGTAGATTCAAAAGCATTTATCAAGTTCAGTGAAAGATTTTAATGTATATTTTAGACAAATTTTAAAATGTGTGGAAAATCAGATGCTTGTCTAGTACTATATGAAATGTTACAATCTCCTCTCCTAAATAGCTTGAGATCACATCAAGCCAACGCTTATGACAGACCATTTCTGCCACATGCTCAAAGCTTCTCAGCAGCTCAGTAGAGTATTCATTTTGCATTGTTGACTACAATAAAAAGAGCTCATGTACAGGGAAAAAAAAAAAAAAAGGAAACTTACAAATCTACTGCATTGAGCAGGCCAGAACTAATTAGGCAGTAAAGGCAAATTTCAGTCTGCTTCCCCACAGCCATGATTTAAGGTAATGAGTCTTAGATGCTATTTTACTCTTTACATACATCTAATAAAACAACCTTAGATCTAACATGAGTTTTAACAAAAGAGCTAGAAGGATTTATTAATGCATGGCTTTATATATAGAATGCTTCTAGTAAAAACAATACTACAAAATACGTGTTCCTAAGTCTTACCTCAGCAGCTAACAAAAAAAGAAAAATACTCTTCTTGTAGTCTTGAAGACTCAGCCTTCTGACTCTAGAAGGCTAAAAGAAGCCCCTAGTCTGCCCAGACTGTAAGCAATAAAATAGGTAGGGATGATCTTTACAGTCATGGGTCATAGCACCTTAAAGCGGATTGGCAACTGGGGCAGATCTGCTCACCACTCCTTTAAGGCAAGGCATCCTCATAGCCAGCCTGCCCTTGCTTTGAGATGCAGGCTTATCATGAGAAGCACAATCTCACTATAAGGATTCCTGCTTCTTAGAAATTGGATGTCATCTCTAAATGAACTTCAATGAAAAATGTCATTTGCTTACTAGCCTAAAGCAGTTAGCAGGCCCTGAGATGGCCTATATCAGCAGTAATTCTGACCTGAGATGCCTACACTCTAGTGCCTTCAGACACAGATTCAGACTAGCTTTCTATAGATTTTCAATTCTGGTGGAAGTTAGTACCTGATTTGGAAATAAAGCCATTCAGGAGGTGTCAGTTAAAATATTCATAAACTACTGACAGATGGTCTACACAAATGATGCCTTCTCAATTCACAGCAGGAAATAAAAATGTCTCTGCTACTTTATTTCATCTCATCAGCACACATCTCATTTTATAGATCAGAACAATTTGACATACAATGAAATTGCCTAACAAAGATCAAATAGAGAAACATTTTTGAAAATAATTATTTCTTAGCACATTAGGTATAATTTAGAACCAAGAAAATGTGTGTTTAAATATCTCCAGAAAATGTCTTGCCTGAATTTTAAGTTGCTGACTGAAACTCCAAACCTTTAAAGTTGCCAGTCATTACTCAGGAAGAACTAGTAACAAGACTCAAGTAGTAGAATTTCATACAAAAAGAAAGCAGTATTTACTGTAATGCCATGATGGCATCAGTTGAATGGCATCATCAACCTATTATCACTATGTTGATTTAGCATAAAACTAGCAGCTAGAGCACTCCTGCTTATGGATAAACAGTTCACCAGTCAGTAAAAATCACTGGGGTCAATTGACCAAACCTAGTAAGTTTAACACCTACTGAAGGCAGGAAGCCACAGCTTTCCTCACATTACAGCAGCAAGGACAGCTGACAATCCACCAGCTTAAAACTGCAGAAGGTGCAATGAAGAATCTAACCCAAGGTCAGAAGTTTATTCTGTTCTTTCCTTTTAGTTTGGTGGCAATATAAAACGTTTGTTGCAGTTAGTGTTGGAGAAGCACAAAGCCCACTATAGGATCAGAGCCACCCAAAAGAGAAAAAAAACAGACAAATCATTACCACATAAAATACAATCCAAATGGACTTTTGCAGGAGCAATACTGCAAGACCCTCACTACACTAAATAAGCAGGAAAGGAAATTGAAGCTGAAATTATATGCCTAACAAAATAATATCAACCTCATAAAAACCCATATGTTTTACACATTTTATGAGAACAAGGCAAAAAAAGTTCCCATTTGTTCCACTGTGAAATCTTAACGGGAATTCTTAATTTCCTGTGAGTTAAAAGAGCCCACATCATTAAAAAAATACCCATATTTGATGATTTTTGTCCTCAAATCGTTTATGCAAGCTTATTAAATTTCTCTAACAACATATTTGCAATTTAACAAAGTTTGGATGAGTCTGTTTTAGACTACAGAATGTGTACTAATTACAAGCAATAGCATTTGACTATCGACAGTGCTTGACCTGTTAGCGACATCCTTCCATATTTACAGAAAATTGAAAGTTGTCAAAAAAAAAAAAGAGAACTATCAGTTTATTAACTACAAATAGCAACACAATTCTATGCTATGAATCCAGCTCAAGTTATGATTTTTGCAGCTCTGTTCAAGATCTATACAAATTTTTACTTTATTAATTCTTGTGAACTGTTTTCTTATTTCGTCACTGCTCATCAGTTGTGGAGGGTTTGTTTATACCAAGTGTTTCTGCAAAAATATCATATACTTGAATAAAGTTAATTTCTATATAGAAAAAAAGGTGCTTAAATACAGAATTCTTTCAGAGTAAAGAACTGAATCATAGCAAAGCCCAAGAATGTCAGAACACTAAAACAAAAATCTGGACACAGTTTGTTCAGCTCACATTTAAAAATTATAATTCAGCTTCCTGAGAAGTTTAAATTAAAACAAAAATAACTCAAATAGTTGGAATCATGCTGGTGAACACAAGCTATAAATTAACTTGAAGAATTGTATGGAACAATATATTACCTTCAGTTAGGTTAGCTAGCCAAAATGAATATCATGCAGCTATTAGTGACAAGCCTGTGCTGCTCTGCACCCATTCCAACCACTGCCCAACATGCAAAGCAGCTCTCTAGCTGACACAGCTATTACTGCCTGGTAAATGCTAAGGCATACAAGTCCAGAGCATGATACTACACAGCTACTCATAAGCAAAAAGTTGGATGACCAGGGCATTTTAATCTTCTAGCCTTCACGCAGCAGAAGTGGAAACATTATTAAAGAGAGGGCAGAGGAGCTCCCAAGACTTCTGCCAATATTCATAGAATCACAGACCTACAAGATCATCCAGCCCAACTGTCCACCTATCACCAATCATTCTCACTAAACCATGTTCCTCAACACAATGTCTAAATGTTCCTTGAATACCTCCACAGTTGGTGACTCCACCACCTCCTAGGGCAGCCCATTCCAGTGCCTGACCTCTCTTTTAGAGAAGAATTTCCTAACATCCAGTCTGAATCTCCTCTGATGTAACTTAAAGCCATTTCCTTGTCCAATCACTAGCCAAAAGAGAGAAGAGGCTGACCCCCAGCTAATTACAACCTCTCCCCAGGTAGTTATAGAGAGCAATAAGGTCTCACCTGAGCCTCCTCTTCTCCAGACTGAACAATCTCAGCTCCCTCAGAGAATAATCCTTACAGAAAACATACTACACTCTGACTTCAAGTTGACAACTTGTGTCTCTTATCAATGAGGTTTGTACAATAAGACACCGAAAGAAAATTCATCTATACTCTGCCTCTCCAAGCCAAAGGCAACAACAAATTGCTGAGAAAAGGAATAAGTCTACATAGTGCTAACTCAAACAGGTAGCATGGATATCATGCACTTCCTGCCAGAAAATCCTGGTCACACATACACGAAGCTTGCTTGATTCCATTTTCAAAATAATGACAGCTAAGGGTGATAATCAGGTAAGTCATTAAGTTCCATTTAGGATCATTTTGTAGATTAGAATTAGTCTCTGACAAGATGTCCCTATGAAATTTGAAAATACATTTGCTTCCCTTGAACTCCTAATCATAAATCAAGTGAACTCAGTTACGTGACTCTGACAATTCCCTTACGAATTCAGGTGAAAGAAGAGAGACAGCTTAAACTGCCTCTACACAGCGTTACCAAATTTTCCTTATCAGACCCACATAAAAAGAGGAGAGCTGGTTATTCTGTTCTTATTCATTCACATTTCAAAGAAAATGAATACTAAAGACCAAATAGAAAGTCATTATGGGGAAAAGGCAAAGAACGTCTGCTGCACAGCTTTGATCCAGGAACCACCCCGGCTGCTGCTGCTTGACCTTCAGCTCAGCACTAACAATGCTATCACGTGGGCCTCTTCTCTAAAATCAGAAGTTAGAACCAGCACAGCCTTTATCTATACTAAGGATAAATTATTTAAGTGCATGGAAAGGTGGCAATGTAAGTATTAAAGGCATACCAGAAATATGTCTTTGCTGTGTCGTGCAGAAAGCAAAAATCTCACGTTACCAAGCTCATGCACTAAACATTACATAGAAGAAAAATTAGGCTATTCTTATTTCCTCTTTTTATTTTTTGTTTGTTTAACTTTGAAATATTAATGTCAAGTAACAACAAAACAAATCTTGGCATTCCAGTCAGCCATGCATGAAATAAGTTTCTTTTGTAAAAAGGATACAGAAGTAGCCTTTATTTCCATAGTGATGAAAGGCTCCTCCCCATTTGAAGGACAGAGCTAGACATTCATCAAACAGGAGATGCTGGAGGAAGCCTGGTCCCTGTGACATGCATGCAGTTTTCCACCTGTGCACATTGCAGCAGCAGTACACAGCCAAGCAGAGCAGGCTCAGGAACTATCTGCTGAGCAGAACAGCTGCCAACAGCCCACCCCAGCACTGCTGCAGGTATAAGGGTCAGCTGTACCCTTGGGATTCCCCAGAAGAATTCTGAAAACAAACTAGTTCTGTGTTTGACCTGGTCTTTAACAAGAAAAGGTGGCCCACAGTATATTCATGCAAAGAAAATAATTTGTACTTCACTGTCAGCACAACAGCCACCATGATAGCTCACCTCATTCTCACCCTTCTATCGTGGAAGACCTTGCTCAATTCTACAAACACACTGGAAACTGAAAGTTCCATTTTTCAAGTGCAGTGTTATTCTTGCTCATTCAGATGCTGTTTATATGATAAGCATACAGCTCAGCATAGGCTACTACTAAGCTGAAGAATTTCTTTAACTCATCTGACCACCAAGGTAACTAATTTTGTATCTACCCCACTGAAGATGGTCTACCATGCATTTCACATACAAATCAATGCTTATGTTTTGAAATACAGTAAAACAATAAAAAAAACCTTTTTCAGCTAAGCTATTCTGTTTCTACAAAGATTTAGCAACATAACAATGCCTGATGAGGTTTTCCAGGCAAGTGTATTCCTCCCAGTTGCTTAGTTTAGAAGAACACTTCTCAAATAACATATATAAATAATGTTTTAAAGAAACTGAAAATATAACCAGCTTAAAGCAAGCAGGGAAATGCATAGACAGGTAGCATAAAACACTCTTAATTTATCTCCTAGGAGCTTAAGTTCAAGGTTTACAAAGGAAAGAAACATCACTTGCACTTATAACCAGTTTCTCTTCCATTCCATTTTGTAATGAACAATAATTAAGCATTCCCATGGGATTTAAAAAAGATGAAACTGAGATTTATTCAGTAATGTTACCAACATAAAGGTAGCACAAGGGTTCATCATTTGAAGTACTAAAAATAACACTGTGAAAGATGCACACATCTGTCATTTCTTTCTGTATGTTTGATGAGCTTTTTAGAGATGGTACTACTGAAATACTTTTAAAAACCTTTGTCCTAATGTTCCTCTAGATTTGGCATGAAACATGAACAAATCTAGATACACTATAAGACATATATAGTAATAAATCTCAGAATTTTAGTCTCAGGTTAATATAATCTAATATGAGCCATAAAATTAAGTACTTCATTTTGTTCTAAAACATATTGCCTGAAAAATATTGACTTATTTAACATTTATAGTGAACAGCCTAATTACAAGTTAAACACTCAAACACAACTCTAACCCCCCTTCCCTAAAACAATGTTGGCTTCTAACACACAAGAAAAAGACATCATAATTTTAGAATACATTTAATGCATTCAAAGATATATCTAAATGAAATTTAAAAGTCAGAAGAATATTTTTTATTCTAAATGATTCTTGTCAAGATTCTCATTGTTTGACAGTAAATGAACACAATTTTCAAAAGAAAGAAAACTGTTGATCCGCATGATCTACAGAACCATGCTCCTGGTGTCATAAACAACTGCTTTCCCAGATAGAAGATAAGAGATTATGCCTTATTTAAAAAAATAAAACTAGACCTGCAAAGATTTAAAACTTAATATAAAGGCTTCTGTCTCTAGAGTCATATCATAGAAAATTAAACCCATCAATCATGAAGAGCATTTTTCTTTTTCTTTACTTCAAATTCCACCAGAGTCAGGAAAAAAGTTCCCAGTAATTAGCAGAGTCTTGCATACCTCTCAACTGTTAATAACCTGAGTCCCACAGTACCACAGAAGGGAATCAATGAACAGAGCAACTGGTAGAACGGGCAGAACAAAGAACTGCTGCCTCCAGCATCTTGATTTTAATTTTGGAAGACCAAGGCTGTTATTTCTCACAATTTTCCTCCAGCTTTCTACTGTTACCTTTCACCACTTCTTACTCTTCAGAAAACAGAATCATCAATATCAGTTTTAGAAATCTTTATTTTTTTCCTCCTTATTTCTTACAAACTGGATTAATTCCAATTCTTTTCCATTTTACATGTTTAACAGCTTGCCATAAGAGTAATGCTGTTGAGGCCGACTCAGGCTTTCAACTTCCAAAAGTAATTTCTGCTCACTTGGACAAACTCACATAAAGAATTTAATTGGCAAAGTCAATGAGTCTTACAGAGGCATCTCTGTTCAAAGGTTTGCACATCTGACATGTGAAAAGAGACTGAAAAAGCTGGGATTGTTTAACTCAAAAATGAAGCTCAAGGGAAATATTACTGATGCACACAAGTGCTTTGTGGGGATGAAGGAAGAAGGCAGAAGCAGAATCATCTCAGTGATAGTAAAAGAACAAGAGACAAACTGAGAAACAGGAGATTCCACTTAAACTCCTCCCTGTATTACAGTGAAGATGGCAAAATGCAGGAACAGACTGACCAGAGTCTCCATCCTTGGAGGTATTCAAAACACAACTGGACAAAACCCTGAGCCACCAGCTGCTGGCTGGCCCTCTTTGAGAAGAGGCTGTAGTAAGATGACCTGCAGTGCTGCCTTAGTGATTCTCTGCTAAGTGAAAGAAGTTATTTCTAGGAGTTTTAAGAGCTCTCTTCTGATTCAACAGGAACAACACCAAAATAAACAACAAAAGAAGGATAAAAAGAAAGCAAAAACCTTCATGAATGCGATCTTTTCTAGTGGAGAAGAAATTACCTGAAGCTCAACATACTTCCTAACACCCAGTGTAAATTGTCATAATATTGGACAATTATCTGAACAAATCAGAGAAAAATAAATTTCCATATCTGAAAACAACACTAAGGTTTCTAAATACAGTGCTCAATTGAGTCATGGAAACTAATCGTACAGGCTCCTTTACTTGCAAAAGAAAGATCTAGTCTATGCGTAAACACAGTTTTCTCCTCATGCTCCAAAGTTTGAGATCTGGTCTGATCATCTTTCCTTTAAAGGTAACTCATCTCACTTAACAGCTATAATCCAAAGAATAAAGGTCACGAAACAAATACCATGTGTGAGCTGATTATATTAGTTTCATTTTTCTCCCTTTCTTAATGAAAACATTTGAAGACTTCTGACCTTTTTATCCTATTTTGATTGGTACAGTAGATTGTACCACAGGGAAACAAAGAAAGAGGAAACAAAAACTAAATTAGATTCAGAAGCAAAGAAAAGGATTGCAGAAAGCACTTTACAGCAGAACAGTTGGTTATAAAAAAACAGACACTGTTTTGAAGCCTTGCTATTGTATCTGTACTGATGCATTACTGGAAAGAACCTACCAAAAGCAATACTATAGAAATATTTATAAAACACTGTTTGCATCTATTTTTCAACAATCCCTGTCAAAAGCTTTCCTCCAAATAAACATATTTCAAAAATCACTCAGAACTTCTCTTTGTTCCAGCTGTCCCAGTATGCAGATTTCACAAAAAGGAGAAATTCTAATGATTCAAAAAATGAAGTAGTACTAATTAGTTTCAAATGAGAATAAAGCAAAAAACAAAACTTTCAGTTCCCTAACTAAAGCTTATACAAGTCTTAAAAGTTCCTTCGGAAAAATAAATATGTAGAAAGGACAAAGGTTTCTCAGAGGAGGTAGAAATCAAAATAAGAAATCATCACAGATCTTCTATTGCAAATCAGAGGCTCATGGTTTTTTTTCCAACTAGGTTAATGCCCAACTAGCACCCAATCCGTTCTTTAGCGATTAAAAAAAAAATCTTTAGAAGGAAGTTTTTCACTCAGAGGGTGGTGATGCACTGGATTGGGTTGCCCAGAGAGGTTGTGGATGCTCTGTCCCTGGAGACATTCAAGGCAAGGCTGGATGCGGCTCTGGACAGCCTGGTTTAGTGGTTGGTGACCCTGCCCACAGCAGGGGGGGGGTTGAAACCAGATGATCTTTGAGATCCTTTTCAACCCAGGCCATTCTAAGATGCATGAACAGAACTTATTCAGTTGCCTTTCTGCTGTTCCTTATCTTTCCAGTAGTTCATTCTTTTACCATTTACAGGTTTTCAGGGTGGGTACGTGAACTGATGTGGTCAGAATGGATGTCATAACACCCTGGTTTTACCTGCTATCACACCACTCATCTAATTACAACTGGACTAAAGGCATAAGGCACTGAATCATTACACCCAACTTCTTACTACAATTCCAACATTTTTAGAACCCACAATGACTTCCAGCCACTGCAACTGCTGTTGCTGCTGCTCAGCCCCCAGCACAACATCGACAACAACAGCATTAAAAACCCTCAACACTACAAACCCCTTATTAGTTCAGCACCCACTTTTCCCTCTCCCAGCCCCCTATAGATGTTCAAGTAACCCCGGCATGACCCAACATTACCCTAACTCAATTTTTAAATGGACAATATTATCTCTAAAGGATCCAGTAATCAGAAAAGCTGCCATCTGGTGGTAGGATTTTGGCTAATTAAATCAGCGTTTCAAGATTTCTGGCCATCTGGTGAGATGATAAAACTTCCTTGCTACACCAGAGAGAAAATATGCCCAGCTAAGCTGTGTGTACTTAGAATTAAGATGCCCTGAGTGAAACTAGTTTCTCACACTCAGAATTCTCCTGTCAAGCAGTCCAAGAACTTCCCAAGAGGCAGAGACACTGCACACCAAGACAACTATAGCTAATTTAGAAAGCCTGATGATAAAACGGACAACTCTCTCCAGGAACGAAGAATAAAATGTAACAGATAGTAGGGACTCACAACTGTAATGGGATCTTTAATCCCTCTATTCATTCTCTCTGAACAGACCAGATCCCACAAGATATGAGCACTTGAGGGGCCGGGCCCAGCAGGAAAAGGAGGGGTGTAATTGAATCGTATGTGCAAATCCACGCTCTTGCTGTCTGTCTTTGTGGCAACACTATAGTCTCAGGTATTTTTCCAAGCCTCAGATGGAATTTATTTCCCAAATGGAGGATCATTTTCAAGATTTATTTTGTCCTCAGTTAAGCATTCAGAATCCAATAAAAATGCAAAGGTTGAGATGGATTCACTTGAGCTTTCATCTGATTTTAATATCTGCTCCTACAGCCTCTACGCTATGCTGTGAGGCTAAGCACTTACAGCACCCCAAGACTCTCTCAGCAATGACATTAGATTTCTTGGAATGCTGCAGGGCAGCACCATCAGACTCTTTTTCTCCTTCATGTCAATCAAAGTCCTTCCACAAGCCAAGGAACAAGCATAAAAAACAAACTGCAATTGCAGAGAGAGAACAAAAAGTCCATGGCTGTTTTTACTTCTTTTCTTACACTAGGTGTTTGTACTTTAACAGTTCTGTTTGTCTGCATATGAATTAACTTTAGGCCTCAGTAAACACAGGTTTCACATCTATAAATAAAACATAGATGAAATATGTTGCTGTCTACAATTTCATCTCCCGCTGCATTTTCCTAATTGTCTGCATTTTATGCATCTATGTACTGTAAACATAGATCTTGTGGCACTTTGGCACTTCAGTACACTCGTGGATGCTCTAGCAGAAGAAGACTGTTGTCATTGTGAACTATTTTAAAAGTCTGAACAGCTGCTGGATTACACAACTAGTAAGATGAAAATTTTTCCAAGACATTCATAAAAATCATGCTACTCTTTTTTTTTTTTTTTCCCCTTTCTTAATTTCTGTTATGGTTCCAACACTGAAAAGAGATTTTTAAATAATTATTTGAATAATATGCAGTTTATCTGAATTTTGTTATTCCTTGAATACTCTTCTTTTGTTCCAGAACCTAAAGGAATTACATAAATTTCTAATGTCACTGAAGGTCTCGAAACAAGTTACAGAATTGTTCATTTAAAACAACAAAAAAATCCGTATGTTTAGCCATCTGAATAACGGTCTTGATTTTCAGAGATCAAATACTTGAAATTATAAGACAGTCAATGCTGAGTAGCTAATCTCCCCTACATCACAAAGCATTTTTCAATTATAAATGCTCTCCTGACGCAATAAAGCTTCCCCAGGAAAACAAAACAAAACTTTCCTGATAAAAATTTGAAATTATCAACATTTCTGAGAATTAAATTGAAGTATTAAAAAAAAATCTCAAAATTCTCAACACTTAATTACAAAAGATCCAACATTCAGCCATTTTGAGGAAGGGAACATACACATCTGTGCTTACAGGTGTGAGACTCCTCCCCTTGGTTCAGAGAGCCTGCACAGAACTAAGGTGAATAATGAAACTTCTGTACAGTTCAAGTCATAATTGAGGACTTTGACAATCTAGTCCTGTAATTCATAACTACTTCCTTCCAAGTTTCTAAGTTTTCTTTTAGAACAACAACAGGAAGTAACCCATGATTCTATCATTTGCATTTTATGTTTATATTTTATCTAGCTTGTGCAAGTAAAAGAGCATCTCCTTTGTTCTCAAACCTCAGCTGCTACCTAGTGCTTCGTGTAGAAAACGGACAGTTTCATCTTTAAAAAAACAACAAAAAACTGAAATACAACACGTACTGATTGAGAAGACTTCGCACACTTCAAACATTCTAAGTTCCATGATAGATGCAATTTTTAAGGCTTGTGAACTGGCCTAAGTGGAGCTGGGATCAGCATAAAGACGTAAAACGGGTCAAAGGAATACACTGCTTTGTGTTGCAAGAGAATTTCTCAGAGCATCTTCAGTGCAGACTACATACATTACACATATAAAAAGGAAGTTTCCTAGAAATACTACAGTGGCTTATAAAACCTTTTGTTCACAAAACCTGTTTTATTTGAGAATGCTTTTTGCATCACTTTTTGAACCCTTTGGCAACAGAAACATTTGCTCATGTTACATTAAATTAAATGTCACATGCTTTTAACTTCATGCTCCTGTTGTTATGGGATATGAGGAGTTCAGGAATCAGTGTCACTAGCTTTTCATCATACATGTGTACGTTTAGAAACAAGCTCCAGTCAGCTGCACATTCAGTACATACACAGATAGTAAGAACATTAAGAACATAAATATCTAGAATCTAAAGGCAGGAAGCATGAACAAAGCCTTCTAAATGATTTTTTTAGGAGCAGTTGTCCAAGGGCTGCACAGCTGACCTTTATAAGACATTTATTCTTAAAAAGAAACCTCAAAATGCCTGAGGCACATTCCAGTGCTGGCTGTGTCATGGGCTGGAACATATCACCCAAACATTTCAAGTAGTACAACTGTGTATTCAAACAGCTCTTTAAAAACACCAATTGAAATTTTAAATGAGAAAAAATAAAGACACACCACAGCTTAATTCCCCTCACCACTCTACAGCACTGAACAATTTGCCAGTTGTTATGCTTTTTGAGATTCAGTGTGGATGCAACCAAATGGGTGTTTAGGCCAAAGATAACACTATAGACAGGGGGGAAAATAAAAACTACTGGGACATCTTCCTCTTTCTTTACTGATAGGATGAAAAAGTTATTCCAAGATTTCTCAGACTTAAATTAATTCTCTGTTCAATTGGTTTCCAACATCAGTACGGAGGCCTCTTGTGAGATAACCAGAAAATCAGAGACACCTCAGGTAGGAAAAGGTTCTCTCCTCCCCCTCTCAGCACTGATCTGGAAAACATATCTGCTGCACTGCTGAAAAACACTTACCTATGAAGAAAACACATTTGGTTGTTTACTCCCTTTTACCAAGATTGTGTTTTAGGAGGAATACTCCTATTTTCAAATTCTTTTTCAGTAACATGTCTGCAATAAATTGTTCCATATGTTTCACAGTTTCATCTGAGAAAAAAATACAGGATTTATTCCAGGTAATATATGAATTTAAATGTGATCCTAATATTAAAAATATCACATTTGTTTGCCAATCAGTTTGGGCTGATTTTATGGTCTCTTCAAACCCTAAAGTTTTCAGTTTTGATAGCAGAAGAGAAGGAAAATAAGTGCCTCACTGGGAATACTTATTTTTTCCATGTATGTTTTACTTTCTTCATTTTCCTGACTATACTACTTAAAGAAAGCTTTCATCTATTTTAGTGATTCCTACACCTTTGATATTTACTTATTTAGCTTTAAGTTCTGGGAAATTTTAATTGCCTCAAAAATCACCATATGCATGAGGGCTACTCCAAAAGTCATGTCTCCTATTTTACTGTGTTGTCCCACAAAGCTGAGCATTATGAGTCACCATTTCAAAAGGACATAAGCCATTTCCAATTGCACAACTAGACTTGAAAGAAAACAAATCCTTCCCTCCACACGACTAGAGGCCAACTCACACCACGATGTCTATACTTCCATATTCTAATGCAGAACAACAGCACTGATACACAAAGGGCAAACTTTGTCATTAATTCAATATGCTTCCAATAAATTTCAAGGGATACAATAGAAGAAGGCAATAGAATCTCAGTCCTTGTGCTCTAACACACATAAAAAAAATAATAATAATAAAAAATAAACTCTAGTAAATTTGACCGCAGACATAGGCAAAAACCAACAAATGGGAAAAATGTAACTAACAGAAAAGCACAGAGCCCAAATCTATTAAGAGACTAAGAAGTTACAGATGCCCTTATCTTTCTTCAAATAAGCAAAGTTATTTTGCTGACTTAAATTCAGAGCACTAATAACAGATATAAGACATACTAATGTTAAGCACTAACAGCAAACCCAGACCTCAGTGCAAGTGAAAAGCAACATCTCAGATTAAAAGGCCTCAGATTTCTGCCAATAAACAAAGCTTTCCTATTGATATTTACTCTTTTTTTCCCCAGTGAACCCCCCAGTATTTCTATGCCACTGTATGTCACTCAACTTTTTCTTGTGTTTCCTTGATTCTGTTTGCAGGAGATGCTCAGAAAGGTCTAGGTGAAGATTTCATTAATAAAAAGTTGTGGAAAAGTCTAACTAACACTGAGATAAAAAGTCCGCATTTAAAACTTGATATTGTCATAGTCATTTAGTTGGTACCTTTTTATCTCAGAACAAAACACAAGGGCTCCTCTGAAAGCTGTGCCTCCTACCTTATAGTGCCAACCCGTAGCTTCAGAGGTGGATGTTGGTGGTATGGTAGTAGAGAGGGGGAAACTTCCCACAAATACTCTATTACATGCGATTGTGGTGTGACAGATGGCAGCAGAGAGGCTGTCTGACAGAATGGCATCTGACATGGAAGTGCAAAAGAAGCAAAAGTGAAATTGAATTCCTCCATGAGGGAAAAATGGCACTCATTGACATTCAACACTTGCTGAACATTTATGGAGACCAAAAAGCGGATGTGAACATTGCTAGGTGGAGAGTGGTGCATTTCTGCAGTCGCAACAATGGATCACTGCTGGTGCAGATTTTTGAGTGCAATATGAAGGCTCTTGTTCATTGCTCATGAAAATGTATAACCAATGGTGGTAACAGTGCTGAAAAACAGTGTTCATTAGCTGAGAATTTGCTCAAATAGTGTCACTGTGCTATTTATTTCTGCTGTAGTTCCACTGAAATAATAGAAGGCATTACTTTTGGAGCAACCTAGAGACATAAACACACAGCAGTGGTTAGTGAGCTACCCATCCATTTACTAAAATTACAACTACTCCAGCGTCAAAGATAAGACTATTATATCAACACAGTTTCCTGATAAATATGCAGGCCTCAGAAATAACGTACCTAACATGAACTCCATTCACATAGGAAAACATCTGGTATTTATGTCTCAAATTCTACCATTACTGAGAGATAAAAGATGAAATTTTCTTGTCTCTGGGTATTTTAAAATTGTTATTTGCTTTGTACTGTCCAAAAAATAAAAAATAAATAAAAAAAATCATTGTGCTGCATGTTATAAAATGTCTGAAGCTTGCTTGGGCAAAATTTCACTTATCTATATATTACTGTGTTATTTTTCTTTGTCTACAGATTAATTCTAACAGAAACTGAATGCAAATCAAACTGCTATCATGGAAGACTGAAACCCTGAAACCAGATGAGAACCCATCTCAATGTTTGCCAAAAAACTCTTCTGAGGCCCCAACCAGCCAGGACTCATCTGGATTACAGCAGAGCTTTGCATGCCTGAATGTGACAACAATTATACTGTAGTTCTGGAATATACATAGGCTGAGCAGTTAGTATTAAGTTGGTCTTTTGCCCATGGCAAAGCAATACCTTTCTCCTCAGCAGTTCAAAGTGAATTTACAACTAGCTGTCATAGGTTTTGGATATATAATCAGATGTATATATAATACATATTTTTCAATATCACAAAGACTGGAAGAAGAAAAAGATTCTGATTTGTGCAAAGTGCTAGTACATCTTTTGCTTGCAAGTCCACAAACTGGCTGTAAACACTTTAAAGAAGACTTATGCTATTTTATAGCAGAACTGTAGATTTACTTAAGAAAAAAAGTGTAAGAAGGAAGTGGCAAATGTTGCACTATCATTTCCTTTAATCATAAAATAAAAGATCTCAATTTGTAAAATAAAATTTTAAGCAACATCTCTAAATGCTATTAAATAAACTGCAAGATCAATCCACAAAGGAGCTGAAGACATCTTTACAGATACGTGATTGATTTGAATAAGACTAGTGATAGGGAACTAATCAAAGCTAATTTATAAGAAAATGAAGTGATTACATCTGACAGAAGGAATACTAAAATGAATAGCCTTGTAGCCTGACAAAAAGCAGACTCTCACATTTGTTGACAAATAATGGAAACATTATGTCAGTCTTCAACTACCCTGAGGATAGCCAAGTCCCTACTGCTTTTACTATTTCTTTGATTTATTCCAAAAGATTATTTTCTATCAGATCCAGAAGCATGAAAGAAACCATGATTCTTAATTGGCAACACAGACCTACAGTAATTTAGATCATCCAAAAGTCTCATGTTAAATTTGAAATAAACAGACATTCGGTTGTAATAAATTTGTTGTAAATATTTGATTGTCTTCCTTCTATTTTTCTTCTTATTTTTGTTAGATCATCACCTTAAAATATCAATAAAATGCATTCTTAGTTTGATGGCCATCACTAAAGCTCCTACAGATGGTACATGTGGTGAAATAATGCAAGTTCACTGAAAATAAAACAAATATTTCAGCAAGTGCAATTAGATTTGTCACAGCTCTCAAACTATACACTGTTCTTAACTTCATGAGTGTGCTTTACTCATTTTATCTTTCTAATCTGTGGATTATTTGAGTCTTCATGGAAGCACATTATAGAAAAACACAAATAAATTCTTCTTCCAAAAAGGTCAAGTTCGGCTAAAAAAAAGTGAACAGTCTTAAGAATGCTCATACAGAAGATGTGAGAAAATTTGACATTTGATATTGGGTATTTGGGTGTCCACTCTAACCACTCCAGAAGTAAGGACAGATTCCCTACAGGAATTCACAGCTGTGTAGCACTTTCAGAATCACTGTAACCTATATCAAATTTCTGGGAGAAACCTGCCTGATCAGGAAGATCACAAACATTTAAAAAAAAAAAAATTACGGACACTAACATATGATTAGAAAGAAATATCTTTTTTTTTTTTCCACATAGATACTTCAAGATAGTCATTTTTTATTAGTTCTTAAAGAAATCAGAAAAAATTATACTTTGAAATCTTAATTTAAAAGAGACACTACAACTTATGATTGCATCTTTATCCCCTTACAGTCTGTTTGTTGCCAACATGCACAAAATAAAGGGTCTTGGAACTTGTAGGTCTAAGAAAATCTTTTTCTTGTAGCTTCTCTTCAGTGCTTAATGCACCAACTGTACTGATAATAAAAACATGTAAATACCTGTCAAGTAATCTATATGCAAATAGGGAACACAATTTCTCAAGGTGGGAATGGTATTTTTCTAAATGCCCCACCACAACTTATGTTAAGTGGACAGGATGAGTGAACTGAAAATCATAATTCACCAGTTAGCAAGTGCTATAATCAGGCAAAGAGGAGATGTTAAAAATAAACAATTCACTAAAATTTCATGATAAAATTGATCACATGATTTAGAAGGGATTTGGGGTATGAAAGGGTCTAGGGTAACAGAGCATACCATTTCTTTATCTATTCCTTCAAGGCTGATTCTCCTCTTGCTCCTGAGTTGTAAACCCCTCTCAAAAACATCATCCATATTCAGGCGCAGTCAGAAAAATAATAAAACAAGATTAATTAATCGATTCATAGCTCTGAAGAACAGTATTGTCATGGTTTTACGATTTTTGGTACTGGTATTCCACATCATACACATCTTAAAAAAAATCTGCTCTGTACATTGGAAATATTACATGGAATTGTGTATGAAGTAAAGGCGTGGATTTGAGTTCCTCCATGTGAAAAAAATGGCACCCACTGATATTCATGAGCATTTGGTGAAGATTTGTTGAGACCAAACAGTGAGGAAGCGGGTGGCAGAATTAATTCATCTTACTTTTTTTTTTTTTTTTTTCCTCTCATGCAAAGTCAAGAGAATAGGTATATAAGACTTGTAATAAAAATGGGGGGGAAGATACCTTTTACATTTAGTATATTTGATGAAGAAAAAAATTATGAAACAGTCATAAAAGCTTTCAATGAAGCCGTTAAAGATACTANTTTTTTTTTTTTTCCTCTCATGCAAAGTCAAGAGAATAGGTATATAAGACTTGTAATAAAAATGGGGGGGAAGATACCTTTTACATTTAGTATATTTGATGAAGAAAAAAATTATGAAACAGTCACTAAAAGCTTTCAATGAAGCCGTTAAAGATACTAAAATGTCACCTACATGAAAAAAATATATCAATGTTTAAAAAACTCTACACAAAAACTATCATGAGAGATATCTCTCGGCAAGAAATCCCTTTCTTACTACAGTAAGACATCATCTATCCTTCAAAACCTCCTACAAAGATCAGACAATCCAATGGTTCTAGAATTAAAATGGAAATAATACTTGATAACAGTCAAAAAAACCCACAACTGATTATAAATGAATGAAAGTGAAAGTCACAGAGTTCAGCACTTTTTCAGAACAGTAGCACAGTTGCAAGGCAGGGCAAGCCCACGAATGCAAAGGCAAATCTGATGTCATTATTGATGCATCTGACACCAAGATCCATTTCTCATTCAGCAGTAACTGCAGTATCTCACTCTCCCCACATTTTGTGTTTCCTGAGCAAAGTTACATGCTTTTCCACTGCAACACAACTGGAAGCACATCTGTCTCCTGCTTGCAGTGAGACTGATGATCACGGATAATGGAGAATGGACATTAAAAATCTGCTTGGTGTCAGCCATGACTGGTTTAATTAGCTGGTTGCCTCTTGCCTGTCTGTTACAGAAACAAGCACAAAATAATCAGACAAAGAATTTGGCAAAGTAATCATCTTTCCAGATAATTGCAAATGACAGTGGTGACTGGCACGCAGTACAGGCAGGAATTCAGCTTGGGGCTGCTTGGCATATGCTCCATGCAGAACAGTGACTCTGCTCACCTCTGTGTGGCAGGAGAGATTAGGGGGATCCTGTGGATCAAGTTTGCATGGATTCTTTATGCACTGAAGCCCTGCTGTAGCAGTCTGCACCTTGGACAAGCTTCAATGGAAAATCAATTTATTACATACCCCAGAAACTGATCTTACTATCAGCCTTGAGAAAAAGTACTACAAGCAACATGCAACCCTGTCATGAAAGCAGTTTTTAATAGGACATAATATAGTCAGTAGTATTATAAACAAAGTTAGAAATCAACCAATGTAAGAAATGACTACATGACAAAGTAAAGACACACTGGTTTTCCAGATGATGATGTTCCTGCCTTACCACGTTTTTTTTTTACTAACTTCATCAAAAAATCAGCTCTACTTCTGTGATTACATCACATGTCATCATTATTGATTTTATTAACCTCCTACTACATTCTTGTTGACAAAATCAAGGCACATGTACAGCCACAGTGGTGAGTTTCTCTTGACTCAACAAGGCCATTGTAATGAGTTCATGTAAAGCAGCTTAACTTCCTGAAAGAAAAATATTTTTTCTCCTAAAAATGTTCAACGTAGATGATTCAACAGGAATGAAAGAAAAAGTTTCTAACTGAAAATGTAATGAGATCAACTAGAAAACTTTTAGAATAGATTCCATGCTTGTATCATGCTAACAAAGAATATGTAAGTTGAGTGAAAACACAGATGAAACCCAACTCTGCTCAAAGGACCACAATGATAACTCAAGTTCTAGTTTTCACTCTGATAAGAGCTTACACACTTAATGAGTCAACTGCTAATGTTATCCAAATACAAATAATAAACCATAACAGTTTGTTAATGAAGCAACGCATGCGTCTATTAACAGCACATACATCACATGTTTACAGCACAAGAATCACGTATAGAAAAAACTACCCAGCTAGCTGCACAAACAAAAAAAACTGTCAAACTGAAAAGCACGTGCTTCTTCTGGTAAGAGTGAATGAAATACTGCAGCTTTTATGTTTGAGTGCAACTCTACACAATTAAGACCCTGAACAATGAGCACTGCCAAATAAAAGTGAAAATTTGCTGGGAGCAATTTCATTAAAATTTCAGCCTCGATCGCAATATTGTTGAGTGCAGAAAGGACTGATCATTTTGAAATGGAAAGGCAAAGTGAATAATGAAAAAACAAACTAAATCTTCAATTAGGCAGGTTCCTTTTTGTTGGTTGGTTCAGGCAAAAGCAATAGACCATGCTTCAAGTGACTGAACTTGCCTTCAGGTTCCTGATGAATACATCTCTGTGGGGCTCTTTCTGTCAATAGCAACCATTTTTATTGCTTGCAGTTTGCTTGCTGGCAGTCACCTGCTAATAACACAGCTATACATTTATCAAGCACTCTGGAGTTTAGACACAGATTAAAAAGTAAATTAAAAGGGGGGGGGAGAGGGGTTTAAAGTGCATCTAGAAATCGTAATGTCCAGTTTAAGCCACTTCTTTCTTATTTGGGAAATGATTTATCCTTAGAAAGTTCAATCCATCACAGAACTATTGGAAATTTGATCTATTTCCAGTTCTGTAACTGAACTGTGAATAGACACAAATTCCAGTTACCTCTCCACCACTGCCATACACTATTTGTTTCAGGCACAATACCAAATGGTAACTTAGTAACTCAGTGTCAAGAGTCACTCTGAAAACCAAGTTATAAAAAAAATAAATAAATAGATTTCCTATACGCCACTGGAGGGCCTCAGCAGAGCCAGGAGAAGTCCCACCATGACAGACCACTCATGTAACTGAAGCTGAGGACAGCACAGGGCCTTGCTTGTCTCCAGAAATCTGAGGAGACTTCTGACAGAGTCTCTCTCTCCTAACTGAAGTGTTTCTCATGATCTTCTGCCAGCTACTACACCTTTTTCAAATCTGCTTTAACATTTTTTACCTTGCACTTGGTAGGGCAGCAACACTAACTGAAAAGCCCACCTGTGATTCACTGTCTTGTGACGTAGTCACTGCTTTCAAGATCAATCTCACCCTGACCAAGAAGGTTGTCTTCCTTAGTGAGTTCCATCCCATTAAGTAAGTCCTAAATGTGATCCAGAGCAAGCAGAAGGGAGTGAAGGCACTTAAAAACTGGATGGGCAAAAAGCAACAAAAAAAAACCCCAAACAAATGGTTACCTGGTACAGACCTCCTCATCCAAAATAACAGTAATTGAAACGGCTTCATTAACTGGCCTTGCTCCTGCCATCTCCCTGCAGCAATCCTAAAGCATCACCTAGCATCTGTCTTGCTTGTAGCTGAAAATGCAGTCTGCATGTACCTCAAAAAAAAGTCAGGAGCCTTGACAAAAAGAGCCCTAAAAGTTTTACAAACTCTGTGACTGAATACTTCTATCTTTTCTCTGTCAAAAGTCATCACATGTGACAATGAGATAATCTGTTTCAGAAATTTATTTATATAAATACACACACAACCATTTTCCTTAAGGAAACAATCCAGTCTCTGAACTACTAGCTTTTAGGGACTTTCAGCAAAAACTTGTAGCTTTTCCTAAATTTCAGAGCTGACTTCTATCTATATAATGTACTTAGCTGTAATCTTGGAAACAGTAAGGAAGATAAATCAGACTTAAAATGGGTAGCTTGTTGTATCTCAAGTAACTACCATATCTCTAAGAATTTGCTCAAGACCACGAAATACCCAAATCTCTGCAGTAACAAATTGTTACTTCTTGAGTTTTCTGAATGCTGTTCCTTACTAAAAGAAGAGGAAAAACTAAATTTAAATATGACTCCTTATGAAATAATGCTGTTGAAAGTGTTCATGATTTAACAGACACACCTTGAATCTAAGCATCACTTGCAGGAGAGCAGATCTGTTAGTAACTATAGAGAGCTGACAAAACAAAAAAGACTCCTGAAAAGCCTTGGGTGTTTAGCTCCAATAGCTTTTGAGAAGTATAAGGTTTTTGTAACTAACCAAAATAGACAGCCTTCACACCACTTAAACTTCTCTCCATCTTGAATATTTACAAAATATATTTTTAAGATCAAAATTTAACACAATCATTACTAAGCCACTATAGTTCTACAAAAGCAAATGCCATGTGAAGTTCAGCAAGTACCTTATATCATTACTCAATTATTTTATTATTAAAACTTTTTTAAATAAAGTGATTTTTCTGTTCCTTATTACTACAGTTCTTTTTTCCTTTTTTATTAGGAAGGAAATGGAAAAAAAAAAAATTGCCAGGAAATAGTCAGATTCTGCACAGGCTGATGAAGGACAGACTTGACTTTACATTGATCTTTAAGGACAGAAATATTGATAGAAGTATCCAATCATTTCTGCAACTTCTGTCCAAAGCAAGGAGAAATAAACAGTTTCCCCAGTTAACTTAATTTTAACAATTGGAAAACATATTTGGGGCAAAGTAAGTGATTGCACCAGCTTATACCCAAGTAACGTTTATTGAGCAGAATCATACTAGCCTATGGTGAAGGAAGTCTAAAGAGAGCACAGATCAAGACTGCATTTGAAAACAACCTTCAACCCTACCAAAAGCAATACTCCTGTAACAGGAAAGCAGAAGAGCCCAGATGAGACTCATTTCCTACTGTAGGGCAATAAAACATTCTACCAAGAGTTTATTTTCCTTGTTTCTGCCACATCAACAACTATTTTGAGACCAGCAAACTGCATCTTCCACCATCATGTTAGCAGGAAGTATTGAACATACTTCAGTTTGACTTGCTCTGCCTTACACTATATTTCTGCTGCTGCTGCAAGAGATCATTTAGAGTGTTTATTAATTACAGATGCTATCTTGACTGTGCTAGATTTCTCTGAGTCATCTTGAATATTTACTTTGTTTCTCATTTGAAGACCTTACATGTCCAAGCAAACACAGCTGAGAAAAAAGACACATCACTCAGGAACAGGATGTGAGTTTCTTATTTTGTTTGATTTTTAATTTGGGAGAAATATATGTATCTTCAGTCATTTTGACAAAATCTAATGGGAGAAAAGGCAATTTATAATTGACAAAATACAAATTTATCAAGATGAGAATTCTTCCTTGCAGACAAACACGTGGATGTAATTTAATAATTTAACTAAGCTAGTTGTAGATGACAACAAAAGAGCGATGGTTACAAAATTTGAACATGGAATGTCAGACCCTGAAACTCAGAAGTATAGTCTGAAGCTCAAGCCCCAGACTTGCTTTGACAGAAGTGCCGCATCACCAATGAAATCCTTAGTACTAAAAATTTAACACAGTAACACCATGTTATTTAACTTGGCAGATAGCAAACAGGGAAAATTGTTGCTAATGGTTAAGTGGGGTACTTTACTGAGAAGTAAATGACACTTGAATACTTCTTATAGCAGAACAAAGCAGAGTCAACTGTATTTTACTGATCAATATTCTTTAAAATCTTTGGCAGTAAGAGTTATGTAAATAATAATGTGATTTACTACTCCTTTTTTGCTTCTTTCCTACACAATTTTCCTTAAAATGATAAACTTGCAAATTCTGTAGTAACTTTCATCTAAAGATGCTAAATAGCTTCACAAACCAATTAATTAATCAGAGCATCACAGAGAGGTATCTAATGCAAGTACAGAGCAAATAAAAATGCAGTTCGGGAATACATATTAAAAAAATGTATTCAAATACCATGATAACAGAAGAGTACTTCGAGGATGCAGCTTTTTTGTAAGCATAGTTGTTGTTGTTTTTTTTTCCAGTAACAACAGAAAATAATAGAAAGATAAAGGAAAATGGAATTCTGCGTTAAGTCATTTCTATCCTTCACGCGATGGTCTTAAAATAATCAGCAAAATCTATATCTCTAACAAAAAGGCCCCCAGGTACTTTTTGCTGTGTAGCTGATTATATACTCTGCTTTACTGTTTGTTTATTTGTCTAGAGAACAGATAAAATAAAATAATAAAAAAAACATTGCTGAGGACATTGTCGTAAAGAAATAATAAGTCTTCCTTATTACCAGGAAGGAATACTACATGACCATTCACGTTTTATCTTTGCACATTTTCATCCATGAAGTGCACACAACTGCACAAAAGACCGAGCAGTGAGTTAAAACTTGTACCATAAAGATACCACTTCAATCAAGATTTCTTTTGGTTTCTAAGGTAGAATCCACAGTAGTTCAAAACTAGCCACTGTTGAAACACATCACCCATCACTTCACTGTACTCACATCCATTGTCTGGTCTCCAGAAACATCCAGCAAGTGGCAAGGAATGCAAGTGAACCATTTTTTCTGCATGGAGGAATTCAGTGACACAACTTCACTCCATATACACTTCCATGTTACACNTAAGTCTTCCTTATTACCAGGAAGGAATACTACATGACCATTCACGTTTTATCTTTGCACATTTTCATCCATGAAGTGCACACAACTGCACAAAAGACCGAGCAGTGAGTTAAAACTTGTACCATAAAGATACCACTTCAATCAAGACTTCTTTTGGTTTCTAAGGTAGAATCCACAGTAGTTCAAAACTAGCCACTGTTGAAACACATCACCCATCACTTCACTGTACTCACATCCATTGTCTGGTCTCCAGAAACATCCAGCAAGTGGCAAGGAATGCAAGTGAACCATTTTTTCTGCATGGAGGAATTCAGTGACACAACTTCACTCCATATACACTTCCATGTTACACACCACTCTTTAAGACTGCCCCTCTGCTGCCATCAGTCACATGGCAACAGAATGCAACTGAATATTCGAGGGAAGGTTTAACCTCTACTGCCAACATCTGCCTTTAACACTGTGGAACAACATCATAAAATAGGAAGCATTACATTCAGAGTAGCCTGCACATTTAGAGAGATATGTCAATCAATCAAAGGTCTTGTCAGAAAACAGTCACATTATGAGTTGCCAGAAGTCTTTCTTCCTGCTTTCCAAAGCATAGGGAAGCTACAGCCAAAGTTCTCTATGCATCAGCCCCACTGCAACCAAGTAAACATGTTAGTTAAGTTGACTTTCAGGCAGACTAGGTGTGTTTACCAAAACACACACAGTAAACAATAAAATGCTTCATAACAATAAAGTGAGTTTACAGACATCTCTCATTTAGCCCAGTTCCTGCTCAGAGTAGCAAGCCAGGGACTCAGGGAAAAAAGGCATGGTGGACCTGTCGCAATGATCTTCCATAGTATACCACAATATCTTGTGAAATACGAGAAAGAAATCATGGTTGTGGTTCTATTTCACACGCCCTAAAACTGTAAAAATAATTTTTGTTGCACAACTACCATCTGAACATTCCCTCTCAACTACAAATTCTGGTTGCCACAGAAACTCAGTCAGGCCTCTTCCTCTGAAACTCAACAGTGGCACCCAGTGGCCGTTATTTATCACATCGAAGGACCTACAGTGCACCAGTTTTTGTTTTTTTGTTTTTTCTTAGGGGGGGGACTGGATACTTTTGCAACTAAAATGTGGATAAATAATGCTCATGAAAAAGACTTCACTATTGAAACGTAGTCTTTTAAAGTTAATTTTCTAACTTTTTGTCCTGTTTCACATCTGCTGTTTTTACTGTTCCAATGGTAACTTTTTTCCTTATTTATTTTTTTTAAATCGGCTAGACAACAATGAAGACCTCAGAAGATCTTTATGTATTAAATAGTGCATTAGAAGACTAACAGGGTTGTATTCCTGTGCCAAGGAGTTGACAGGCAAGGCAGAAAAGTACAGTAGAAGGCTCCCTAAAGAATCTGAAAAATATTTGAAATTGCACATAGTCTACAAATCACCCGGTTGTTTTCGTTTTTATTTTTACTTTTTTAAGTTGCACTTAAACACAGTCACTTGTTCTGGGCTTTCAAGTCTCAACATCTTAGAGGTGGATCAGGCTTTCTTCAGGACCCAACATGTCACAAGACAACTGTGCACACATGTTCAGCACACAAGAAAATCTGTTCTGACAGCCTCAGCTTGATATTTACTGTTTAAATTTCTATTTAGTATCTCCACATGAAGATGTCAGGACAACTTTTGCTTCCCCTGCTTCAGAGCTGATTCCCTGTATTATCTCGTTATTGTTTTCCAAAACTCCCTTACTAAAAAGATGACATAAAAAAAATAGATCCTCATCATCACTGACAGTACAACAGGGCATTGAGGAAGAGCTGTGGAAGGTGGCTGAAGAGATAAGCTAGCAGGTGTATGCATGGAAGACTGTCCTTTCTTTCCCTCATAGTATAGAGTGCATCAGGTGCCCACACTTTCAGCTGTATACAGCAGCAAAGATCCTATAGCAAGCAAAACGGCCTGCTGACAAAAAACAGACGATTCACTTGGCTGTTCTTTACCAGGTCCATTAGCTAAGGCCCTTCCCCTTGGAAGCTGTATTTCTACAGCACTCACATATAAACATAAGAAATGACCAAAGTTTCAATGGACACAGGCTGAAATTAAACACCGTGATAGGGACAGTTTTTCATTATCAAAGATGACAATTTTTACTGAACTTTCTCAGATTTATTGCAGGTACGTAGATGAGGTAAACATCATAGTGTCTGGACTAATAATCTATGATCAGTATATATATATATTTCAAATTTAATAGTGTATCTAAAAGCGTACAAATTATAAGCAACTCAAACATTATCAATCTGAATGGAGTTTCATTCAAAGAGACCCCAGGCTCAGCATTGCCAATTCATAAGATAAAAGCTACAGTGAATAAACAAGCATCATGTCAAGTCCTAACAGTCATTAAACATTGCACAAGGAGATGAATGAATTCCAGAGCTGATGAATCTGTATTTAAAAGATCCTACTATCAGTCCTTACACCTTTTAATTTACAGGATGCTATTCACAGCAACTCTTTTTCTTTCAACATGCCAAGCACTGCAAATGTAGACTCCACAGATAAAGTTCATCATCTTACATTGCACCCAGAAACAATTACTTCACACAGCACTGGAAGGAAGACACCTACCAGGACTGCACAACCAGTCTACTCTCCACAACATCACAGTCACTCAGGTGTACACTGCCAACTAGAGCTCACTAGGTAAACATTCTGATTGTGTACTCTTCTTCTCAAAATATACATAAAGCCACTAACAACTTATCATAACATTGAAAATATTTCCCCTGGAAATACACAATCCAAGAACTCCCACCAGAAACAAAACAAAATACAGAATCTGTGGAACTGGGACTTAGAAAGACAGCCTTTTTTGTTAAAACTCTGTATACACTGAACTGGTTGCAAAATTAGCGTTCATCTAGCATGAAGTAGCAGAGTAAAAATGTAGTGCTGCAAGATGTCCTTAATTGCCTTAGTTTTACTTATTAATAAATAAATAACTCTAGTCTCACAAAAAAACAACATTCCCATTTCTACTGAGAATCCTAAAGAAGAGTTGCAAGCTTACATGCTTATCTTCAACTGAACCCTAGTGTGCGAGCACAGTGCACAGCTCTTCCTTAAGTATCATGAGAATGCAACTTTGGGCAAACAACCTCAACTCTGTTCGAGAGGTTTTAGAGACTTTCTACTTCAAAACATCTTTTTTTTTTTTTTTTTCCCAGGAGAATAATGTTAATTTGGTATTAATATCAGGAAAAGTACAACAGTGCTTGTCATCCATCCCCTGTTCCAACCTGCCCATTAATTTGAGAGCTAAGATTTTCTTCCATTCTGAAAACACACCTTCAAAAAGGAAACCTAAGTATTTTTTTTTGGTAATGAATACCATCCTTTCAAAAGCTGTGCTCTAAACTGGAAAATCTAAACTCATATTTATTACCAGAATCAAATATATATACATTTTTTGGAATTAAATAAAAAACAGAGTTCACATGATCATAGGTACTGAATTTCATTCATAAAATTTAAGATTTCTATGCGAGTATCTAATTGGTTTATGATACGGAGACCAACCATTATTAAGTGCAGATAATAAGGACTTTATTTTCTCCACAAAACATTCTAATTCTTTGTTCAAGAAATTTCTTACTGCAGCAAATCTACAAATCTAGTTTCACTAGTATTGTTCACAATTTCTGTTGGCAATCTGCATTGTGATTTACCATTTTTTTAAATCAATTTTCTTATGCAGCCATAAAACTAAAACAGACATGCAAACATGCAAAAGAACTACCAAATAGGTCATTTAATTTAAAACTTGCTAATATTAACTGTCATCATGTAAAACACTGGTGCCTAGTCTGGCCACAGAACAAGCTCCTCAACAACTAACAGAAATATAATCTTCCTCGCACTTGTTCCAAGGTTTGAAAAAATAAATAATCTTCAGTGTTTCTTCACTGGTATGAAGGCTTTGCTGGCTTAATCATTACCACTGCTTACCCTCCAATCACTCTACAGTTTTTCAAATCAAATTGATTTGGAAAACACGAAGCATTCTGGAAGAAAGTCAGAACCTTCATAGCAATTGTTTCTTACAGTTTTCATGCTGGGAGAACGGACCCATTGAAAGCAGCCTTGCAGAAAAAGCTTTACTGTTCTTGATGGACAAAAAACTGACACAAGCCAGCAGTGCATGCTTGAAGCTTGGAAGGCCAAGAGTATGCAGAGTTGTTGTGTGAGCCCCACCTTTAGAAGTGCTCAAGGCCAGGTTGGAGGAGGTCCTGGGCAGTCTGATCTGGTGGTTGGCAATCCTGCCTATAGCAAGTGGTTGGAACAGGATGGACTTTAAGGTCCCTTCCAACTCAAGCCGAAAAAATAAACACCAGGCACTGATAAAATTCCCAAAGGCATACTGCTCTAAGTAGGATATACCATCCATTAAAGCACACTCTTCTTCAGTTTAGAATATAATGCAAATTTAGATAGGTTTCCAAAAAATGAAAAGTATAAATAGTGGTTTTTTTTATGTCAATCATTAGACAGGTATGGTTCTATCTGCTTGTTAGAAGGGAAATACTTTGACAAAATCAACAGATCTAATACCTTAATCTGCTGTACCACACATTAGCCTATTAGTGAACAAATTATGGAGAAATCAGGACAGAAAGCCACACACAGTAATGTGCTTAGCAAAGACATGTAGCATCTTCCAGTATTTGCAATTAACTGTGAATTACATAGTCTTTAAACACCAAGAAGCTTGCTCATTTATAACCTCTTTGTTTCCATACAGGTTTCACTGCATTTCAGAAAGACTTGAGCTCTTAAGAAAATGACAATTCATTCTTTCTTATGCACAGTGTGCAATAGTTCTTGCAATAGGTTCAGTGTTACTGGATGAAAAGAGCCTGAGGTTATAATACCATTGGTGAGCTGAGAAGAAAGTAACTTTAAGAACACATGATGCACTCACCCATACTTCTCTATCCCCTGAAAAAGCTGCATCCAAAACATAACAGACTTCTGCATGAATGTGAGAAATCTTATTACTGAAGAAAGCACAAAGAAGCTTGAACAACTTGGCTGCGTAGTGTTAGTAGTCTCTTCTAGAGGCTAGACATGTTGTACAAAGCTCTGATCAGCTTCTCCAATACATTTCCTGCTAGCAGAACAAGCTTAACATAGTTAAGACCTCAGTCTTTAGAAATGTTACTGTGGTACCTTCATAAGCAGTAAATTCACTTGCAGAAGGAAAACTCTTAACGGCTTCATCTGTAGGAGCTGTTGATTCAATATAATGGAAATATTTTATACATTTGTATTCATATCATATTCATAATGGTTCCAATTGAGCTATTTAACATCAATTAGACACTATTACAGTGTCAAAGGGAGTTCATATTCAATATATTTCATTCTTCCTTTAATGCTTTGTTGCAGTACTTCTACTCTTCTGTTTCAAAAATGGTACAGCAAAGTTAACTGACTACAAATGAAGTGAAATAACGAACCACCTCCTTTTGTTCCCAAAGCAGATCATACTGGCACTTGCATGTCTTTCCATCTAGCGTAAAGCACAGTCTCTTCTCTTTGTTCTCCAACTCTTAACAAACCAGGAGGAAAAACTGCATAAAAAGTGTAGTAAGAAATTTTCAAGACTACCGTCTGACTAGGTCCTCTTCCACCCTGCTGTATTTCTAATGATGTTTCTTCTCCTTCCTGGCTTGTGCACTTCATTACTGAGGATAAACTCAATCCTTTTTGTTCTTCATTCTTCCACCTGTCAGTTGATTTTAGGCGCTCCCTCTCTCACTGTACCCACTTTTCTATTATCTTCCTATCAACTCCCTGCCTCAGTTGAGCAGTGACAACCGGTCTATTTTTTTCTTGTTTCCCTTCCCCTCCATCTTAAGCAACCTTAGCCTATTATCAAACCTATATTCCTCCTCATACTTTTAGTCAAGCACACATTTATGACTTCACCTACATCAATTTTCTATCTTTTTCCCTATTTTTCAAAAATCAGAATTTGTGCTTTTGACCAATGTATTCTTAATAGAAATATGCTGCCATATATTGGTACTTCTTAACCAGTCTCCAATGTAATAGGAATTTTTTTTATTATTTGTTCAGAAATGCTTTCAACTTTGTCTCACATCACTTGGAAGTGAAATGGTTTAGAAATGACTGAATCAATTTTGTAACAAATCTGATTGAGAAGCATGAAGTTCTTTACAGCTGTCTGCAATACAGAGGTCAGATTGATGGGACAGTTAGTATTTCTTTTCTCCCAGAAGCTTCAGAAAAGACTGGTTAAGCATTAACTGTGATTTTCTGCTCCCTCACACTCTTAAAAGAGGCGTTTCAAATGATGCTTTTTGTGTCTTATGGCAGCATCCTTTCAAGTTTCATGTTTATATCCATCTACTTAACACAGGAAAGTACTGGTTATAAGGCCATCACGTGTATTACTGAAAACTGATAGAAACAGTCAACTTTGCAACACAACAGTGTCCAGAACTGATACTGTGCTGTTTTTCCTTTTTTTTTTCTTGAATGCAAATCTTCCTGCCTACTGAGGAAGGGAATTGAAGATCAGGTCTAAGCTTGACAGGATTTTAAACATGTCCTATAATGAAATAAGCATCAATGTAGGCTGTTCAGCATCTTCAAAACAACCTGTGCTTGTCCAAAAGCATTCCTATTTAAGTTGCTAAAGATGCTAAATAAAACAAAAGCACATTCAGAAAAAAGAAAGAAAATATATTGCAAATTAGTCAACCAGCACAAGTTCATAACTTTAACAACTTCCAACTTTCCCAAGTACTCTCTGAAAAATATTTATACTATTTATTAGGTCTTTTAATGCGTACTTTGAGCTTCCCTGTCTATTTTGTCACTGAATTCAAAAAGCTCTCAGTTTAGACACAAGCCATAATACAGATCACAAAGGCAAACTACTGTAACCTTACAAAAGTGATTTTCTTTCACCCAATGGAAAAAAAATAGTCCCTGGAGCCAATGAAATCATTTTGGGGAATTTTCTTTTTTTTTCTTTATTGCTTTTCTTTTTTTTTGTGTGTGTGTGTGTTTTTGCTTATTTATAATTTACTTTCAGTCATTAGACAACAGCACTGCTATGTTTTTATCATGTCAGTGGCAACAACTGTTCTTTTAATATAAAAACAACATTGGTCTGCAGGCTCTAACATAACCTGCCTTTGTTCAGCTATGCTAAGATAACAGAGCAGCAGAATGATCTATGCAGTCATAAGCCAGATAAAATAACTAAGAAAATCCTCCCCAATACAGCTCAAAGAAACTTGCCAAATAAAACAGTGGTCATGCTGCTTCCCTCACATTATATTTAAGGATGATCTCACTGAAGAATGCAGATTTTTTCTATGAATAAATACAGAATTGTTCCAACCACAAATGAAGCTTCTCATTTTAAAAATGCATCAAAACAAGGAATTTTAACTGAGTCTGTATTTAATATCTTAAAAACTCTGAATTAGTAATAATATCGTTTTTCATCTTCGCTAGGAAAAAGTAGCATGTTACAGAATAAGGGTGCACAGTTACAGTACCAAGCTTATTGTAAATAAATAGTTATATCTTAATAAACTCATATGCACTGTAAGCAATCATTTGACTACTTATTTACAACAGATATTCTACCAAATTTGCTTATTTTCCTATAAACTGAAAGATCACTCACATTATACTACTACTTTTCTTCTACCTACTATTTTGGAAATGGGAACAATCATTCAACTGCACATTTTAAAAATATACAAAAGCCTGTTAAAGCCTTTGCCTATATCAAAGCGTATCAGCAAGCGCTATCAAACTGGTTAACACCCACGGGTTTTAACACTACAGAATACAGTACTACTTCCACCAAAACCACGACTTTTTCAGACTCCTTTCTCTGAACATATACAGGATGTCACAACAAAACACTAAAGAGGCGTCTCACTGTATCCCCCTTCTCTTTAGCTAAAATCTCAACCCTTTGCATAGTTTTATGCATTTTTGTGATGTTTATACATGGATTGTATCTCTTTCCCACTATCCAAAAAAGTAAACGTTTTTTACAGTAAATCACCACACATCTTTCCTAACCTGATAATCATACTGGAGTCAGGTATGCAATGCAGTAATAAATATTAAAGAAAATTTGCATAAATAAGCAAATCTCTTTAAAAACGTTTTGCAGCTGTATTGAGAAACATATACTTCATGGTCTCTGCTGCTCATTTAATCAATGGTTAGTCATTTTAGATACAAAACCCCTATGTATTAAACTCAGGTTTCTGATACACGGTCATTTCAAATTATTACTACCAAATACGTACTACAGCATTAGTATTTTGTCATAATACATGGAGGTCTGCAAACTTCTCAGGTCAACATGACTATGAAGAGGAGAAGGAAAGAGAAAAGAATATTTTAACATATTAAGAAGAGAAATATATTAAAAAAATAAGTATATTAAGAATGATAGGGGCTTCAGCATCTGTTGAACTACTTCATTTCTCAAGGCAATATTTTATTATATGATGGCAAATTGCTCATGCATATTCTCACCTCCCTGTTTGGGGTCTGAATTCTAAGAAGGTAATTCAGAACAAACAGGTCATCCTTTAGTTACACTGCAGAGAGAATCATTCTTGGAGAATGGTTTCATGTAACTCAGGAAACCATATGATTTATAACCATAGCCATAAGATTTGACAGCAATGTTAATTCAGGACTATTCCTGCTTTTCTTCTTGTAATATGCAGCACCAAGTAAATATCCAAAGAGACTGAAAAGCAATACAAATAACTCACAAGTAAAACCTAATACAAAGGAAACAACTTAGAAGTGAAGCACATTGCCACAACATCTAGACATTACTCAGAAGTAAGGACGTAAAGGTCATCGTAACATCCAGTATGTTTATCTAAAACTACTCCTCATAGGATAAGTTTGACCATACTTTCTTTTTAAGCAACTGCCATGTTCCACCAATACAAAAAAAATATACTGAACTGGACCTTGGAAGTGGGATCATCCACACATCTTCAAAAATCCCAATTCCTATGATTTCTACTTTGCATGAAGAAGCAAAGCTAGAAAAATCAAATCTGCAGAACACCTCTAGTACTTCCTACACAATGTGCAATTTATGCATCCTTAAAAGGTTGAGACTCCAGGGTCCAGGTACTTTTGAGGTACAGAAGAGACAGAAAGGCTGTTCATGAGTGTAAAAATACAGTCGTCAACAAGATTATGCTGTCTCTGGAGGTTTAAGGTTTTTGTTGAATATATATTGTGTCCATGAAAATAAGGCATTCATATAATATTCAACTCCCTAAGGGCAGTCGAACATTAAATAAGAAACCTAGGTTCACATCTGTATTCTATACTATATGTAGATATAAAACTGTATGGCTGAACTGCAGTTATTCCTCCCTCAATTTCTGCTTTAGTATTTTTCTACTCTACTGCGGGCTGACAACTCTCCATCAGTTTGTATAAAGAGACAGTAGATGAGTCAGGCACTTCAAAACAAATGAGCTTCAGTCCCCACTATATCCTGAAGCTTGCAGAAATGAAAGGGTAAGCGTCTTCACCTGTGTGGGGCTCTTGCATTCTGAGAAATTCACAGAAATGCACAATTATGGACATGAAGCAGTACAAATTGAAGTTTTCATTCTTTCAAATCTCAAGAGAAAAGTTACTGCCCAGTAGTTTGGATACTAAACCATGGTTTAGGTTCCAGCACTGCTCAGGTAGACTGCACCTCTGAGGATTAGACCAGAAGTGTACCAGAGGCAGATTCACAGGTAATGAAGTTGACCACAGGGATTACAGCTGAATGTCTGAACTACTTCTGAAAAACCAAACTGGCACCTCTCTGCAAAGTGAACATGCTTTTCAAAATCTGCAAGTAATTTCTTCAACTTCACTAGTAAAATTTGAGTAACTTCACTTGCTCAGCCACACAGAAGTTTCATGCGAATAAATCCACTGAAAGCTGATGTATATGAATAAGACGATGGTGACTAGGTTTCTAAGTTCTTGGTACTCTTAAGGGTGGATTTGGATGTCAGGTTGTTGTACAAATAAATAGAAAGCAAGTTTATTAAAAATGCTGAGCTTGCAGTTCTTCTGAGACTTTGCTCTCTGGGCTTTGAATAAATGATGTAGTGGTCCCTCATGCATTTATGTCCTGAATCAATGAAAATGCACTTCAGGGCACTGAAAACATACAGAAGTGCTGAAAGGAATGAAGTTCTACATACTGACATTCAGAGGATTGGAAAGCATCAAGCTAAAGCTCTTTTGTGTCTAGAGACACCATTTCAGCAGAACAGTTGTACATATGCATTTACTGTATTAGACCAAGAGAGTACTTCCAGATTCATTCGTAAAACTGCTATGACATTAAGATGAAGAAAAGTAGCTTTGCCAGTAAAAATAATGAATAATATATTAATCAATTAGAACTTTTATGGGATAGGTAATTACACAGACCTTTAAGAAGGTACTACAATATCTAGCATCACCTTCAAACCATTAACATCTGGAGTCACGGATTTCCAAATACTGATAATTACACAGGTATATCAAATTGTCAAGAACTCTTAATTGTTGAGAAAAGCACTAAAACACTTAAGTAGGAAAACTTTTCACCTTTGTTTTCATGGAGTCATGATACTGTGGTGTCTACAAAGAATAAATTGGTTCTAATCAGAACCAAAATATAATAGAATCTCAAATGTTTCTCCAAATAATCTTCCACTAATAAGCAGCAGTCTTCTATCATTACAGATGGCTAGAATTATTATATGCAGAGATGTAATTATGTTTCATTTTGTCTGTTCCTTTTTGTAAAACACATAGAAAAGACTAAATTTTTGAGAACTCATACTAAAGATATGTAGTAGAAACACTCAAACTGTCAGATTACTAAATTTTTGACTTATATATTCTGGCCTTTTTTCTTTTGAAGTCTTAGTGTTTTGGTTTAAATATCAGTGTGATGTTTCTGTTCCACCTACCTGTCATCTTTAAAGCTCATTTTTAAATCCGTTAACCTGATTAGACAAAGTGGTAGCTTGAATAGTAATTTAAACACAGCATAATGTAAATTGGAGGTTAGAAAGTTAATTTTAAATGACAGTGAATAGAAGCGTATAAATTAATGCATCTCATATACCTACTAAAACAAGCACTGTGTATTAAATTCTGTAACTAGTTCTACTAAATAATTCAGACTTGCTCATAATTAAGGCAGTTATCTTTCCCAGAAGTAGATTTCAGGAAGTATCCACAAAGATGCATTGATAAAATTTAAAAATTAACACCTCAAATACATTACACATTTAAACACAATTATGGACAGACATTGATCCTTGGGAGAATTTTACCAGAAGATAAAGTGCTAATGCAAATAGCATGTAATAACTTCAAGGTCCCATTCCACTATCCTTGGCAGAGACAATATATGCAACCCTGTGATCCCAGGGCTCTTTCTACCAATCTGAAGACAAAGTTAGATATTGACACACAAACGCTGCCACCACCCATTAGGCCCTGTTGCACTGCAGTAATTATAATTTTCTGACCATAACAAAATTGAAATAGAAGCAAAATATATGACAACAGCAGTTTTTACTGGGATACAGAACAAGATGTTTTCTGAATACCCAAAGTGAAATCTAGGCAACACAGAAAACTTCTGTCATGCAGAGCGCCTAATTTCCAACAACATTCCTCTTGATGGGTCCTACTTCTACTGTTGAACTCAGTGCCCCTAAAGCTGGTGTTAGCATTCCTGAATAGTATAAGAGCTTTATTTTTTAAACACTCCTACCAGCTAAGGACATTAGGTGCGTCGGAAATAAGATACATGCAGCATTTGCAAAATCTGCTATGGCTGCCTTGCGAACCAGAAGAACAAAGGACCTGACTAGTTCCTTATCTTAGACTCAAAGAAGAAGAAACTTTGACTTAAGAGCAGACCTGCCCCAAAAGAAATAAATTATCGTCTTCTACGCATGATGTCTGATAAACGTTTCTGATTTTTTTGCATAAAAATTCAACAATTTTAGCAATTATATACTTTACTGCATTTCAGGACTGCTTTTATGCTGTCATAAAAACTCAGAAGTCACAAATGCATAGCTAAGTTTCCTGTGACACATATGCCAGCCTTGAAAGAGCACATTAATCATATAATTTCACCCACGTATTTATATTACACCACTCATTGTAAGGTCACTACAGTACATAAAAGTAGGTAGGTAAGTTGTCGATAGCTGAAGGAAGTACAAAAGACAAAGCTTGTGAAACCGGAAGGAAAGAATTGTACTACTTGATACAACATGCAATAGAACAGAAGTGTTTTGACAAAAATACAGGGAAAGGGTTTTTGTATGAAGTCTTTCTGCAAGAGTCCTGCAGAGCTCCTCAGATTTTGTGAAGTTCCTGTATTGGAGGATTCCTAATCCTTATCATCATCATTATCACAAGTGGTAAGAACACTCATCGTGATTCTTCTGTGAAATAGGACTTCAAGAGCTCTATTTCTTCCTAAGATAACAATTATGAAAAAAAGAGATCCATCTCTTGCTAGTGTAAGATGGTTGGAGTCTTCAGTCTGGATACTTGAAGAGCTCTACTGAACAGATTTAGTTCTGAGTGCTAAGTGGGTGAGAAATGTCAAGTAGGTCAGCTGTAAGATGTTTTCAAATCATAGAAAAAGGAATAGGTCAGAAATGGCATAGGAATTAATCAATAGAACTACTACATTTTTGAAGCACTTAACATGATGTTGGAAACAGTTATATTTATTCAAACTCATTGACATATTCATATTCTATTAAATGAAAAAATATTTTCCATTTAAATTTTTAAAAGTATTTACGAAAAAATGCAAATCTGCCATACAAAGACAACACTGGTTGAGGAAAAATAACAGTTTATATTTGTTACTGAGCTCAGAACAGAACACTATGCTGTCCTGTGACGGCCTCTCTTTATTCATCATTGAAAATTCTCAATATAAATAATTCTCCATTGGCATTGAAGCTACTGAAAACCATATGAAAATAAGGCACACAAGAAACCGTGTGAGATTTCAAAAACTGTTCTCTTTCTACCAGACTGTAATTTATATCTTTCACATCTCTAGATGTAATGACAAAATAAAAAGGAGAAAGGAATGACCACTCTCTCTCAAACCAGCCTAGATCACAGTAGATTGAGTCCCTTTCACCAATCCAGAAATATGTTATGGTTTCTCAGAATTTGAGTCTAATTAAATATTTCTAATACACAGCTAGATTATATTTTTATTTCTTGCAAATAGATTATAAACATCACAAAGAATTTATATAATACTTTATGTGATACATTCTGGCTTTGTTCAGTCTGGAGAAGACCCTAGGGGGCCTCAGTACAACCTTCCAGTACTTAAAGGGAACTCATAAGCAGGAGGAAGTAGCCAAGTAGCCTGTACTCAGATGCTTTGCATGAGCCCTAACATCTACTATAAATCTCCTCCATCGCAGATTGTCTGGTTTGGTCTTCTTTTCCATGATAAAGGAGTCCTACTATTAATTAGCTATCGCAGTATGCATGTTTATCTACATTATTGTTGACTGATAGTGGATGTTAACTATGATGTCCTACAGTACGTTGGCTGGTTAAGGTAATTCCCTTAAACTGCTGCACTGAGTACTTCTAATTGGCTATAAAAGGGATGATCATGAGCTGTAAGATTCAACAATATAATTACAAGACTATGATATATTCAATTACCTTATATGACGATTAAAATAATAATATATGTAAAATAAGATTCTACAACAGTATATATGAAAAATGCTGTATAAATATTATAATCTTTATGATAAAAGATATTTCACAAATTACAGACATCATTTAAGACATAGTTATTTTGCAGTTATATTCCCGAAATGACAAATATGGGAACAATCACAGAACTAAAAGCATAGGAAAAAAAAAATCCACCACCACAAAACAAAAAAAACCCAAAAACCACCAACGTTATTACTTATCAAGTAGCTTGAAATAATGCTAATATCAAATAACATTCAAATTCTGTATTGATCATAATCATAATTAATGGAAATGTTGTCATATTATCGTCTCTCTTTTTTGGTAAAGTAAGAAAAACTAAAAGCAAGAAAAAGAAACTGTGACTTTAATAAACAGAAAGACATTGTATTATATGCTGCTTTCACAGGAACTATGACTGGAAAAGGATCTTTAGAGATCTTAGCAATGCCATGTCTGATAATTAAGTAACTTAAAATTTCCAATACAAGAATTTTATTTTATTTTTTAAATGGCAATGAACTAACCTAGTTCTCAAAGAAGTAACGGTAAAAGACTTTTTTTTTTAATTTGTTCTCAGTCTATGAAGTTATCTTTTCATAGCAAAAAAAAAAAAAAAAGATGCATTCCATTCATGTCTCCTTACACATTACTTCATTTAAATATCAGCTGTTGTTCTTGTTCTTAAAGGAATCTATTCAACTTGTAAGGTTTTTCTTAAAGCAGCTGAAATCTTGACTCCACTATCCAGCTAAATACAGAGTAGAGTGAGACAATCTTGCTATCCTGATTTTCAAACAATCAAATTATTTAGGGGAGTCAGACAGGAAAGGTAAACCATTTTACTATTCAGCTTTACTACCTAGGCATAAGAATTCACTTTCCCAATTATGGTTTCTTTCATTTTAGTGGACTCTCCTTCCCGTCTATCTAAATTAATCCAAAACTAAAAATATTTACAATTCCTTCCACATTGGTATCATTCACAAATGTTAAGCTTCACTTTGGCCATTAGAATATAAACATAGCATTTCTGTGTATCAAAATCTGAACAAAAAATCACCCACTTAATCAGGTGCCATGAAAGAATATTGTGGCTTACCAATGGAAAAATGGAAATATATGACATTTGGGGTGCTCCGTTACCTTGTTAAAATGTTTCCTTTCTCTCCGACAAGTTCCCATTCTGTATTTATTTAAATAATAACCCCCTTTAACCTGACTATGAATGCCAGTTTTCTAATTAAATTCAACTTCATCTACCAATTGTAATAAAAATGACTGATGTGTTTTCCCTTAAATTAGCTCATATACACCAGGCAGACAACCAAATCCAACTCTGGATGGCTGCATAGCTGCGATCACGTCACCCAATATAAGAGCAAACACTATGATGAGCAAGGAAGAATAAAACCTTGGAAACCCATTTTTGTAACTCCACACTTCTTCCCAAAGTCAAGAGGAAAATAAAAAAAAGAATACGCTGAGGTTCACTCAATGTTAATCGATACTGGAACATTTAGTAAAGCTATAATTCAATTCAAGCTGCGATCAACAGACTTAAGCTATCTTTTTTCCACATGTTCCACGAGAACAGTCTGGAAAAACAGCTGAAGTGACATGAATTAAGTATAATTACTGTATCTACAGAAATATTTTCACCCTTAGTGCAGTCGATATACGTGATGGATGAAGCCTAGCTAAATTCTTACTGCTACTGCATCAATTTAGGTACAGCAGTTACCTGAGAAGTGATACATTTAGTAGATAACGTAAACTCTACTGGTCTTACAATTTATCCACATGGGAGGGTGTGAGGTTCATAGTATTGTACGGACACCATCAATTAGATGCTCATCTTGTAGTTTTATGTTTTTCTCAATACTTGGTTATTGCTTAGAGTGCAGAAGCCGAGGTACAGGATGTCACAAAAGTTGTAAAGTTATTTACTAGACTGCAACACCTTTATATTGAAGTAACAGATTCTGAGCAATCATGAAGAGAACAAAAGTCTCCTTTCTCTTATACTTGACTGAAGTCATATGAGGGCTGCTCTGAAAGTATTACCTCCTAATTTGTTTGCCCACAACATCACAGGTGGATGTTGGTGGTATGGTAGTAAACGCTGAACCTTCCCACTAGTAGTCTGTTTCATTCTGTTGCCATGTGAACGATGGCAGTAGAGGGGCAGTCCAACAGAATGGCATCTGACATGGAAGTCTATATGAAACAAAGGTATGGATTTACTTCTTCCTCCATGTGAAAAAAATGGCACTCATTGCCATTCATCAATGGTTGCTGAATGTTTACAGTGACCAAACAGTGGATGTGAGTACAGTGAAGCAATGGGTGATGTGACTGAACAGTGGCAGCAGTGACAGTGGGTCCCCTTCACTGATGCAAATTTTAAGAAGTGTAGCAAGCAGACTCTTGTTCTTTGCTGGTAAAAATGCATAGCTAATAGTGACTACGCTGAAAAATGATAGAGCAAATTCTCAGCTATGAAACATCAAGTAGCATTACTGGTCTCTTCATATCTGTTGCATTTTCTATGGAAACAAATAGGAAGCATTATTTTTGGAGTGACCTACATGTATTTGTATTCTTGTAACATAATTATAAACAGTCAAAATATTTCACATCCACCTGTGGTTATCCAAACACAACAGAGACAGCAGTCAGTGGTATAATGATGGTCCCAGACTTGTAACAGTTTTAGGTAGTCAAGGACCAAACAAACAAGCATGTGGTCCTCATGGATGAAGAATCTCTATCCTCCTGTTAGACTCGACTGATTCTACTCTGTACAGCAACACTAGTGAATTCTGCAGTTAATAATCTACAAAGAAATTCTAAGAAAGATATTTTTACTTATTGAATTCTACTTTTACGTTAGTCAGAGGAAGAAGAAGCTTCTAAATGAAGAATAAAAATTGTTTCCAACTTGCCCAGGCCCAAGATTTTATTAGACCATAAGCTCAGCAATCAGGTTTCTTCCTCCACTGTTCTGGAGAAGTAATACTTTAGCTAACAGGTAAACTCTCTCCTTACTTTCCTAAGTGAGAAGAATTTATGAAAAATCAGAATCTTGATAGATGAAAAACTATGAAGTATTTCACAGTAGATCACACTAGAATGCATTTGCACGGAATTTCATAAATCAATCAGATGCATCTCCTCTGTTTAATGATCTCCAGCAAGCTATATTTACTCTCACCAAGAGTATTTGTTCCAAAGCAAACCACTTGATATACTCAACTTCTAAGTTCATGATAGATGAATGAAAAGTACAACGTGGCTAGAAAATGCCTTCATCCAACACTTCTTCAGTTGCAATGAGACCAAAATCTGAGAAACTCCTCACAAGAAATAACTGTTCACAAACAACATTCTAAAAATAAAAAAAGATAAGGAACATGCCAATATAGTTCAGAATACTGCTTAAACAGACCTGTATCTTTAAGCATAAGGTCTACACAGCAGTATGTAGGACATGCAGTACAGCTTCACTATGGTAACCCTGTAACTTGAAAAGTCAAAGTATCTCCAGTTGCTACTCTTCCATAATGAGTCAACAGGCAGCACTGTCCTACTCTCTGTACAATTGCATACAGAGTGAGTTGGTAACTGTTGCCCTGATGTGATGAAATCACTGTTGTAAATTCATTATACTGGTCTTCAGGTAGCACTACACATTTGAGAAAGGGTCAGGTGGAATCGTAAACCCTGACTTCCTCGTAACCTGTGGTGCATTAGGGAAAGAGTAAGAAAGCACTGTCAGCCAGAGTGTGAGAAAGCCATCTTCTCTCTCTCTGCCTGAAAAGTGAAAGCTTTGTATTTCAAATTACATCTGATGAATCCAAGCTCACATGAACACAAAGAGCAAAAAGTCTCCAGGATGAAAGGTGGGGACACAAGTTGCTTTTCACTGCAATCCCCTAGTCAAATAATTTTGTAATTAAAACTATCTCTTCGCTTCTATTGTCCCTGACTTGTGAATTTACTACCATTTGGCAGCACCAAGCTTATCTCTGTGTACTTTTAAAATGAGAATTCATAAGACAAATACCTCAAAGATTCAAAATTCATGCTACAGGCACATGGATAGAAAGAAAATTAATAGTTTCCTTATCCACAGCATGAAGCACACAGGATGAGATCAGGATTATACCTGTCAAAACATGTCAAAGGCATATGAAAAGAAAACATTTTTCTGTGTATCTTTGCAAGTGCAGATAATATCCTTAACAGAAGACCAGACTGGGGATTTGCATATCATATCCTATATTGTTTTGTGCCGTTATCATAAGCAAAATAGTGATGAAGACCTTGCACTGCCTATCTAACAACAAATCTCTACACATTGTGGGGTTATAGTTTTTTTTAAATTGTATCAGTAATTATTTTATCTACAAAAGTCTTCTGTTTCTCTTCTACCATATGAACTAAAAGCCAATAATGTAAAGGATTAATCCTATCTACATATAGGAATAGAACATACAGGAGCAGCTAATTAACTAAGAACTTTGCAATAGCTAAGTTCTGAAGGACTCAGAATGCTTTGACCCAGAACAAGACCTTTGCATGCAGTTTCTGCCTCTTTTTCAAGAGAACAATATAAGTAGTTCTGAGATTGAATTTTAGTTTCGGATCAGACTGCCCAACTCATTTCTTCCATTTTGTACCTTGCCCCAGAAGTAGTGGCCAAAACCAATGGCTCTGAGTATTCTAGTGAAAACTCCAGATGGATTAAGAGCTAATGTGTGATAACTATTATTATTAGTAAAAACATGAGAGTTGAAAAGCAGCTTTAGCCAAGTAGCATTGTTAGTAGCAAAAACAATTATTTCTAATCTTTCTTCAACAACTAAAGACTAACTACTTACACTGTAAGTAAACAGTAAGTTTTTGTCATCTCTTGCCAAAATCAACACAGTCAGTAGCATCAAGGGAAATCTAAAAATCTGTCTTGGTACCTTCCTTTCCAGCACGTTCTATCTATAGTTAGCTATTAACCTAGTCTGTTCAAACACATAACTCCTTTTTGGACCTGGGAGAAGTATTTTCACAGACTGCAATTACAAGAGTTACTTTAATAGCACGAAGTATTTTTAACTGTAAAGAAAGAGGAGAATTTTGCATCCAAACAGTAAATACCTCTCTCTCTCCATACGAGAAAGCCAAAAAATGACATAAAATTAATGAATGCTTTCCTTTGGCAAAAGAAAAAGCTGATCTAAGAATACCCGAACAGTGGTGAGTGAATTTCTAAGAAATCACTTCTTTGGACATACGCAGTCTATCAACTGCAAAGGCGGATCTAACCTTGGGAAGGGACATACAACAACACAATTATTAGGTCAGATCAGCTGGACCTATAAGGATGGATTAATGTTAACTGTGTGTGTTTGTATATGATCAGGTATGCAACTAGGTAGGAATCACATTTTAATCAGTGCAGCATGAAAGCTGAAGAATAAAACTTTCATCAATTTTTCATAGTTACCCATGTTTTGTGGTTTAGAAAGATCATACTATAACAGCAGTATAAGATTTATATATCTGCTTCCAATTTTGTGTAGGAAGACATAGTAAATTCCTCTCTTAATGTCATGGTTTTATGATTTTTGGTACTGGTATTCCACATCATAACACCATGTGGTGCATTTAGAGTTAAAGAGTTAAGGTTCCAGCTCCATGGATCATCGATAGTTCCAGGTATACCTGTCTCAGAAGAGAAGAACTACATTCCGCAGAGGACTTAGCAATGCTTTGCATTTTTACATATTTACACTCAGAGGGAAAGATAAAAACTGTCTGTGGTCACGGGACACGCTCTTTCCTTTGGGATCGACTCAGCAGTGGGTGCTCGCTGCCGTCTCGCCTTCAGCGTTAGCGTAAGGCCTTCGGTTTATCGGACACTCTCTCTTGCTCATTTTATTTGATTTATTAGCTTTAATTCCAATTATATTGTATTATATTGTGTTATTTTTGCTTTTTGATATCTTATTTAGTAAATTATCTTTCCTCCTCAGATCGTTGCCGCTGTTTTGTTTCTAGGCCCATCTCCCTTTTCCCTTTCCCCCTTCCCCTTTCCCGGGGCGTGGGTCTGCCGCACCAATTGTCACAGAACCGGGCTGAACCAGCCCATAAACTGTTGACATCTTAACCAGAGTGGTATTGCAACTTTTGCATTTCAAACAGCCAAATACCAGCAGAGTCCCGTGTTTCCCTGACTGTACAAGTCCTTTCTGGTGATAAGCTGACTGAATTACAATTGTTCTCCTGGTTCTGCAACATTGCCATAAGAACAGAAGATTTAAAAACACAAGGGCAGAATCTGTTTTCCCCTTCCATATTAAAATAGAGAAAATAATAGCATGTATGAGTTGGGGAAAAAGAAAAAAAAGTACAAAGCTAAGTGTTATGAGTCACCATTTCAAAAGGACATAAGCCATTTCCAATTGTACAACTAGACTTTAAAGAAAACAGATCCTTCCTTACGTGTGACTAGAGGCCAGCTCACACTGCAGTGTCTGTACTTCCACATTCTAATGCAGAACAACAGCACTGATATATAACATAAAGGGTGAACTTTAATTCACAATCATTAATTCAATATGCTTCCATAAATTTCAAGGGATACAACAGAAGAAGGCAATAGAGACTGAGTTCTTGTGCTCTAATACTCACATACAAAAAAAAAAACTAAACAAAAAAAACCAAACACCAAAAACAAAACAAAACAAAAACCTGTAGTAAATTTGACTGCAGACATAGGCAAAAATCAACAAATGGGAAAAACGTAACTAATAGGAACACACAGAACTCAAACCCATTAAGAGACTGATAAGTTACAGATGCCCTTATCTTTCTTCAAATAAGCAAAGTTATTTTTAAATTAATGTTGACTTAATTTCAGAGCACTAATAACATATATGAGACTACTGATATTAAGCACAAACAGTAAAATCCAGAACTCAGTGCAAGTGAACAGTAATGTCTCAGATTGAAAGGTCTCATATTTCTGCCAATAAACAAAGCTTTCCTAGATGATGTTTACTCTTTTTCTTCCCCTAGTGAACCTCCCAGTACTTGTGGAAAATATGCAGTGATATACTTCTTATGTTTTCTTGATTCTGGCCTCAAGTCTGAGAAGACAACCTTTCTCTTACAACACAGGCACCATTTTAGTCTGAAGACTTAAGCACTTGGCCAATATTGGTGGAACTGTCCTACTGTCCTACACACAAAGTACACTCCAGATTGGGTGCTTTCTGACTTGGATCTGTTTGGGTGCAAAAAGATGGATTATACAAGCAACATCTTCTAGCAACGATACTATCACAACAGTGGGACACCTACACTGGGGCAAATTTTTATGAACACAGCATGCAAGCGCTTGTTCACAGTTGGTGGAAATGCACAGTTAATGTTGGTGACCATGTTAAAAAAAAAAGCATTTTGTAGTTGACAATTTGCTCTATCAAACTGCGTTATTTGGCTCTTCGGTGTGTTCAATAGGAGGCATAACTTACAGAGCACCCTATCTAAAAAATGTTTCTCTGCTGCATAAGGAAAAGTATTCCCAGCATAAGATCTCTTAATTTTTACCAGAATTCTGACATAAAGTGATTATTTTCTTATATAATTTACGGTAATACACATTAATGAATGATTAAGCAAGCTCCATGCGCCTTTAAATTATAAATATATGCAGTACTTATTTCAAGAACTGTTATAACAAGTACTGTTAATTTCTGTATTTTGATTAACAACTGTGAGAAGATTAAAAGGTTTGCCTCACCCACCCTCCCCATCAGGCACAATTTTATTTACTCAAGTTAAATGTAACACTTGAATAAAATAGAGATTTGTATTCCAGTTTTCGCAACATCAAGAGAAAAAAAGTGGAAGCATCTACCTCTGTGAATTTGTAGGTTTATTTTTTCTTGTTGCATACCAAACCCATATATGTATGTTTGCATATATACGTGTGCATATATAGATACACTATTTTATATATATACTCAACTTTTAAATATATACGCACTTTTTTTTTTTAAATATGTATGGAGAGAATGTATATTATTTAGTTCATACAGACTAACAAACACTAACCTTGACTAAAAGTACTGCTAAAGTAACAGACGCAGGAAGACTGCATACAGATATGTACGAGAAGTTTTTAAGTATTCCACAACTAGTTTTATCCACTGCTTCTAAATTTGAATATTTTATATTATAGCCACACCCATATGTGCATTACACACCTCCACATTTAGGCAGTGTGGAATGGGAAGCCCTTATTTGCCCTGATCCTGCTCAAGCACCTTCCAGTGAAAGGGAAGCATCCTTAAGGCAATGACACAAAGTGTCCAGCATCAGTATTTGCAAAGAAGTTAAACATCTTAATCCCTATCTGACCATTCTGAGCTTTTCAGGTTCATTATATTGCATTGCAATATAACTACATCATAATAAGTACTTGATAAATCCATTTTTTGACTGGTGCAGCTTTTTAGATTTTTTATTTATTTCTTTATTAAATAGTTGCTGTAGAACAGTAACTGCGGTGATAAACTGCTGCAAGGTTGAAGTAAATTTGGGCAGCCTGGTCTACTACAAGGTGTCCCCGCCCATGGCAAGGGCTTGGAACCACAGCATTTTTGCCACTTAAAATCCAAACCATTCTGTGATCTTGTTAACTACAGTCCCTTCCCTGTCTCCAGAATGGAAATACACTGCCTTTTTCTACTACTAGAAATAGAGCTATGTTCTTCATTCTTCTCATGCACAGGAATATTTTTACATGTTTCAATGGAGTTGATACTTATCCTGCAGGCACATGTGCAAACAATTCCTCCCACCAGATTATCAAAAAAGATACTTTGAATTTATGAAGCCCATTTTCTCAGGCATCCTGAACTGGTTTCTTAGTTGAGAACAGAAGACATGAACTACTGCAGAGGAATGAGAGTGAAGCTCACTTGTATGTAAAAACCTCAATATTCACTTAGAAATGGGTTCATAAAATCTCCCACAAAAATACACATTTTGACGAGTCACAAAATCCTGCAGTATTAACAAAGTTATCTAAGAATTTGTCATTTAACATGAAGAAAATGTCTGTGTATCAAATGGCATGTTATAGTATTACCTGATATATTTCAGTATTGAACTAAAAACTTAATCTGAAGCTGCATTAACATACAAATTTATCTCTCCATATCATGCTTATAGTAACTAATGATTTTTTTTTCTTATATCCTCCATAAGGTCATGGCTCTCGCTTCTACCCTATGTGGGTCAGATGAGAACAGTGAAATATTTTTAATAGGAAAAGGTTTTTTTTGTTTGGTTGGTTGGTTTTTCTTTTGATCAGGTTATTTAAAGGTCTCAAACATCCTGGTTTTCTTTCCCCTTCTCATCCCAGAGACGTATATAATACATTCATGACACCAATAGAATCCATTTTAACAAGAGAAAAGGCAGAAGAAATAGTAATAAGACTTCTTCAGGTTGTTAGAAAATTTACAGAAGTTTAGCAGAATTAAACAAAATAAGACAGCTGATCATAACATAGATAATATTGCAAGAAGGAAGTCTTGTACTAAACTTTCTTTTCCATTTCTCTTTTCTGCTTATATCTAAACTCTTAACTAAGATGATGGCCTATATCTATGCTTACTTGCTGACAGAAGATTGGATTATTAGAAGATTTGATAAAAGGGAAACTCAAAGTAGAACCAGAACTGCTGTGTCACCTTGAGCAAATAGAAGAGCAAAGTATCATCTATTTCATCCCTGACATTCAGAGCTGGAACATGAACAGCTGTATTATGCTAAACATGAACACAGTTGAGTTAAGCAGTAAACTGATGTTGTTTGCTGGCTGTTTATCCAATGGAACGGAGAAGAAAGAAAGATCTGTCAGGAAGGACCTGAGAGAAGGCCAACTTGATTCAAAGAACTAAAACCAAATTGCTAGTACAAGCAAATAGCATGTTATCCTCCATGGATGGGAGGAGCAGAATTAAAATTCTACATGTCATGTTAAAATGTCAGAACATTACTTATTCTTACAAAATACATTTTAATTAAGATCATATCTTCCTTACATTTTGAATTCATGTTTTTAACCATAGCCATTTTTCTTCTTTGAGCAAGCCACATATCCCCTTAGACTTTTAATTCACTCTTTTAAAAACAGGCATTTGGTTCATGCTTTATTTTTATTTTTTATTTTTATTTTTAGCAATCCATGCACTATTGGCTTAAACTCCTCCTTGTCTCTGATTTCCTACAATAAAAACTAGAGTAAACATGATTTTATACTGAATCCCTGCTCTTCACTTTTTCCTTTTCAAGAAGTCCAATGATCCTGAGGATTTCTCTGAATAATAACACCGACCTCTCTGCAGCTTTCACATTGCTTTAGCTAAAAACAACAGATTATTGCTTAGAGTTTGCCAGCAGAAATAATCCCTATAATGCAATGCCTCAGAGAGGTATCATTAACTAAGAGATTATTTAATTAACCCTTAAGTAGTGTTAGTGGTAAAACTCAATACCAGTCAGGAATGATATTCTTGCATAGACACACACCTCTGATAACTACCTTTTCTTTAACAACTATGAAAAAAGAATGGAAATTTAAATATTTTTTTTTTATTTTTGATTAGCATTAACATTCTTTTAGTTCCCCTCCAGAGCAGGTAACAAAAAGAACACCTATCTAATCTTGCACTGAACTTGTAACTCTGCAGAAGAACTGCAGAAACATTCTCCTTATACTTTCAACTTAACTTCACATATTCCTTCCTTTTAAAAAACTCTCCAGAGTTTTGATTTACTACATTCCATTAATAACAACCCATGTTAAAGATGAATACAACCAGGAAAAACAAAATAAATGCTGTACTCCTGAATTACTTCAATATTCAGGGAAAAAAAAAGTCAATGAATGAAAATAAGCAAGACTTAAAAAATTACTTAGTATTACCAAATAAAAGAATAAAATAAGTTTGAGAATCTTTATCAACAACGTTAAATCTAGTCTTAAATATTAGTCAGTATTCCATATGAGACTAAAGTAAAGCTTAAATGCCCAAATATGTATTTTAGCAAGTCTCATCCAAGTGCACTGACTTCAATGGAATGATGTATGTAAGAACATAGTTTCATTTATAGAACACTCTGAAAGTAACGTCTCCTACTTACTTACATGAAAATTATAACAGATACAAAGAGCTCAATCACACTATTTGATACAGCAAATTCTCAGCTACAAAACACCATTTCTCAATACAGTCATCATTACCTACACATTTTTGCCAGTGATAGCAAGAGCCTGCAGGCAATGCTCAGAAATTTGCATCAGTGAAGGTGACCCACTCTTGCCACTCTTGAAAGCTACCACCCACCACCTCACTGTGCTCACATCCACCGTTTGGTTTTCATAAATGTTCAGTGAGTGTCCATGAATGGCAATGAGTGCCATTTTTTCTGCATGCAGGAATTCAGTGACACATGTGCTTCATATGCACTTCCATGTCAGACGCCATTCTGTCAGACTGTTCCTCTGCTTCCAACTGTCACAAGGTAACAGAACATTTTGTGGGAAGGTTCAACCTTTACTACCATACCACCACCATCTGCCTCCAATGTCATGGGTTAACGTAACAAAACAGGAGACATTACTTTCGGAGAAGCCCTCTAATAATCTCACCAAAACGTTGCTGTTCTGTCTCACCAGAGAAAGTAAAATTCAGCTTCTTTATTTCTGGGGAGCCCACCCCTTCCTGTACTTTTCCAATCTACACAGTACCTTTTAACTTCAATCACACACTTAATATAATTAAAACTAATCCTGAGCAGGGCTCATCAAAGCTGAACAGAAACTTCTTAGAACCTGCCTGGTTAATTATTTTGTCTAGCACTTCGAACAAATAATTTCAGTATCTTTTTATATTTTTGCCTGAGAAATACATATGAACAGCACCTTACTTTTCTAAATTGAAATTATATAGGACAGACAAGGTGGCATTCCCTATCTGCACCTCTGATTGCAGCATTCTGACAGTAATCACTGTGTTTTCACATGCAAATCAGGATCTCAGTCTTACAAAACAGCTCTCCATGAGCGTTAAGATCCACATGGTTATGTTTGGGAACAGCTGTATGGACCATAAGCAAATAGTATAAAACAACACCCACTATTTGTTGAGTACTTCTGTCCAGTTGTTTGGTTGTGTTTGTAATAGATGCCACAATACTGAACTAACTTGAAAAGTTACTGATCGGTTTCAAAGACAAAGATGTAACAAGCCCAGTATAAACAGGAGGATAACCCTGATACACAACAGAAGTTACTAACTAAGAACATTTTAACCAATGGATTTTCTTCAGTGGAAAATAACAAATTTTCCTCGGATATTTTCTGAAAGATACAATTTAGTCAACTTGCCTGATTTCATACAAGGATCGTGAAAATCAAAGGATACTTAACAGTCAATGACTGAAAAAATCCCTATAGAACAGGAATGGGATAAAAGGTGAAAAGAATCCAAACTAATCTATCAGTAGTGATTAAGAAACATAAAGCAGAAGTTCAAAAATTTAGGAAAGCAGCATTCATTTCACTGTTATCTAAATCCCTGCTCTGTGAACATCAATTCTGTGTGCCATTTTGGACTCCAATCACAAAAAGGACACAAAAGGACATGTGAAAAAATTGGAAGAGATTCAGAGAGGGGAAACTTAAGATGAGCTAAGGTAACAGAATACTTTTTGTGCAAGAAATCAAGCACTACAGAAACATTCAGTCTTTCCAGTGAGACATGGCTGAGCAGAGAAAAAACAAATTACTCTAAAAACATGGTCATCAAGGTCAAGGTGATGAAAATTGATTCTCCACTCTGTCGTCAATAATAAGGAGCGGAGGCATCAGCTGAATCTAACAGGAAGCAGTTTTGAAACCCGATGAGGTGACTCATGAGCAAACAAACAGTTGAGCTGTCAGCCTCCTTGCTAATGGTGTTTAAGAAGGTAAGGTTACATCCAGATTTAAGGGAGACTCAACACATTTGAGTAAGAGAAGCTTGCGACAGCATAATAAATACACAGGAATTCATTCAGCCCCAAAGTGCTCAATCCAAAAAGGGCTGGATAACTACTACAAAAAATCACAGATACTCAAACAGACATTTTCTTAGACTCCTTGTAGTAAAGAGACCTCTGGGGTTCCTGGGATCTTTGGCTTCATCTGTTGCAGTCACTGATTCCATGCTGCTTATAAAATCATACTGCTATAGTACACATATGGTACCCTTTTATGCAAAGAGAAAATTAAAAAGCTATGTGCAAGCTGTAGTACACTGATAAATTAAATAGACTGATAAAACTTGGACACGTTGCCCCCTTGCCTCTTATTTTATAAGAGCATTGCACCATTACACAGCCTTTTTAAATGTAGAATTCTACTGGCCATCCATTTTTAGCAGGTTGATTTTTTTGCATGTGTAGCAGCATAAACAGAAAGTTAATTCTAGAAGTTACTCCAAACTAATTTAAATTATTTTGTCATGACAGCTGAATTATTATTTAGAAAAAGATTTCAGATGTTCTTCTAATTTTCAAAAGTGACATCTGGCCAAATCTCATTACATTCCATTCTGGTTTTCAGGAACTGTTTATTTCAGTTCTCTGAACATAAGACACAAAAGGATGTTATCAGCTATTACTAGATACTGGTCTTGTATCTATTTTATTAAACTTTACCTCTTTTATCTCTGGGTCTATGGACTTCACCCAAGTTTTGCAGACTAACCAGAGAGGATGTTGGGGTGAAGGAGAGGGTGGGGACAAGCTAGACCATGTAACATTTGCTGATGAAGGCTCCATGACCACCCTTCTTCCCTACAGACTTCTGTTCCAATTTTTACAAAAAAAAAAGAAGCATGGTCTTTATAAACCACTGCAAAAATCAGAAGTTAGTTTTTACAGCAACAAAGCAAAATAGACAGGAAGAATAAAAACTCAGAACACTTCTGTTGTTGCTGTTTTTATAGTGTATAATATTTCTTTTGGATAGAAGAATGAGGGAACATAGAAACACCCCTCCCTAAAAACCTATCTTGCGCAAGATTCTGAGGCACAAAGATCACATCCCATTTGGCTGTACATGCCTCAAGCATTTCACTTTTTATGAACTAGAAAATTGCATTCTGAAAAATATTTAACAAAAGATGAAACAACTTTTCTCATTTTTGTTGCTATTTTCTTTACCTAACGTTATCAAGCACACAACAGGTGGAAACACTACTTTCTATCAAGGAACACACCACTTGAAAGCAGCTAGCAAATGAACTTACTGCAAAAACATAAGAAACTGATGAAAATCATGTCAACAAAACTACCTCAGAACTAGAGTACGACAAGCAATATTTTTATTACAAAGGTTATAAGTTTTGTAACTTGGTAACATAAAGAGAATGCTTTCTTTGAAACACATACCAGGCCCTACAGCAGGGAAAGAAATGTGCCACATGCACCCACAAACAGACTTCATAGATCAACATTAAGCCCTGCCTCAGGCAGTGCTCTGCCAAACCTGAAGGGGAGGGTGAGTGTAGGGTGATAGCTGGATTGAGAGACCACAGCAAGGTGTGTCACAAGCAGCATGAATGGACACTTCTGGTTTGGAGAAGTTCTGCTAAGGGAAGGACAGGAACTGCCACAGTGTGCAGTTGTGACACGCTGTCAGCCTGCTTGCTCACAACTCCATGCCCATCCTTTTGTATAAATGTAGACTGAGCAAAGAGAGAACAGCTGAGCTTACCCTGTAATCCTCCTCCCAGCATCAATGCCCCAAACCACAACAACCTGTGAAAGAACATCTATTCAGACAGGTCATCAGCAGAAAACACTAGAAGGGCAACTGCTGCTTCAAGAAATCAGTCTGTCACGGTGGTTGAAGCACTGCCCATGCTGGTTTTATCTGCTGTTACTCCTGAGGGCAGACCCTTTTTGTTGCCCAATTCTTGGTCTTAATCTCAATATATCTGACAATGGCTTTCAATTTCCTCTACAGCTGCTCTTTCCTAATTATGGGGTTCTTCTTGCTTGTTTTAAATTTGGTTTATTTTATAGAGTAATACCAGTATCATTATCCCATTTTATTGGGGAAAAAACAACAACAACAACAACAACAACAAACCAACCAGCATAACTGTAAATAGAGAATAAAAGATAATGCACATTGTTTTTTACATAATACTACACATAGATTCCCAGCCACTGAAAAACAGAGCGTGGCAGTCTGTCAGGTTCATCCCAATGTTAGATATTAAACTGTTTCTCTACATAAATACTCCTACAAATGCATCTCAGGACAAGGGACAGAAACCAGACAAAGATTTTCACAGGCTCCTGCAAAGAGAGATGATCCACAAATTCCAAGTAAAAGAATGATCTGGGTTTTGTAAGAGGAAATTTTAAACTTCATTGTGCACCATGTGCCCATAGATATTGTTACCATTATGCAACTTGAGAACATACTTTCATAAGATTCATCTTCCTGAGGTGTCTGAGGTGCTAATAAACAGCCTAAATAACAAAACTAATACTATTCCATGTTTATGAAAAATATCAGTATTTCAGCTCAAACCAGATTACATCCTTACCACAAAACTTGGAAGAAAAATCCAAGTCTAAAACAAAAAAACCGAATTTTAACTTAAACCATATTGGAAGAGATTAGGTCTTCAGTGTTAGAACTATAAACCATTAATCAAACAACAATAACGAAGTTTAAAACCACCAGCTGCAATAAAGGAGAAGAATAAGAACTCAGAAAACCATTTTTTCCCTAAGTTACGGTAATTCTCATCATTTGCAAGCTGTTCATCAGGCTCAGAATGAAGAACATTACTCTGAAGTCACACTGATTTTTTTTTCTTAAACGACAGATCAGTGTTTCTACTTGATGCCTTCAAGTATGAAAGAGCAAAGAAAATAGACAATTTTTAAAAAAGAGCTGCCTTCTGAGCTTTCATAAGCAATCCAATGATCCAAAATATTTTTGCCAGAGAAAACAAAACTACTCACGTGAGTGAGATGAATACTGTTTAAAAGAATTACACTGCTTTCAAAAGAACTGACTAGAATTGACTCTAGAACTAAGGTCATTCTTGGTAACACCCCCTACCCCCCATTTTGCTGCCCTCCATTATTCCATTATTATTATATGTAGAAATCCATACATAATGTGCCATCAAGAAGTTAGTATTAAACAGCATTCACAGCATGCTCATGCAGAGGTAGAGAAATGTCCTATATAGGCCATCTTCTCCTTTCACCACCCTGAATGCATACAGCATTCAAATGAATGCTTTAGATTTCATGAGAAATACAAAACCATAATAACTCGGCTTGCATGCTTGTCTAAGTGTAAACATTACGGTATAAAACTATTACTGAACTCATACATTCAAGGCCATTTGACAAATCAGCCCAAATACCACATCAATCATTTGTATTGTGCCATGTGTGATGTTTCTGAAAAACTAAATGTATCTGCAAGTCCAAATTACTGTCTTATTGCCCATGATTTGTTGAATACGGAATGTGTTTCAAAGGGATTTTTCAAACGATACAATGGCTAGGGTTGGAGCGGACCTTAAAGATCAGCTAGTTCATCTGCCATGTACCAGATCAGGTACCCGTGGCCCAACCAGTCTGGCCTTTAACACCTCCAGAGTCGAGGCACTCATGCTTCTCCAGGCAGCCTGTGCCACTGCCTCACTGTCCTCTGAGTAAAGAGTTTCTTCCTGACGTATAACCTACATATTTCCTCTTCTATTTTAAAGCCATTCTCCCTTGTTTTATCACTGTCAGAGAATGGAAATGATAGTCCCCCTCTTGCTTCTAAGCTCTCTTCAAGTGTACCAGAAGGCCACGAGGTGAAAGTAAAGATGATTTAGATGAGAAAGTCTGAGATGTGAAAGGTCTTTTTCTTTTCATATTTGAAAGTTTTAGATGTGAATGTAAAACTGCTTTGGGAGGAAAAAAAAAAAATCAACACAACAAAGAGTCCTTACATCTTAAGTTACAGGAATTGATATGAACAATACATCTTGTATAATAAAAAACAATGTCAATGAAGCATGTAGGTTAACTCACTCCTCCTGCATCCTAGAGCCTGGTCTTCTAGTTCACCTTGTGCTCATTTAAGCACCCAAGACTAAACAGATATTGAACAGTTGTCTAAGGCTGAAGAAGCTCTTTTCAATTTAAAAGCAATATCCTCAACACTACTGCAAAAAAGGACTTCTCCAGTGACTGGATTCCCCAGTCCAAGTACTGACTATACTGTTAAGAAACATTTCAAAGAGGAGAAATATAGTTACTAAAATGCAAATACTCCTTTTGCAGCTGAATGTAATGAAATTCATGTACATTAATAAGTGCAGTTTTGTGCATACTTTACTCCAAGTATCATCAGAATAGAGTACTGAAAGAATATTGTTATGTTTGAAAAACAACAAAAAATAGAGAAGAAATAGCCAAATGAATACTTTAAGAATTTAAATTAATAGAACAGTTTCCACTAAAATGCTTGCTACTTAAAGCAAGTGCAAAAATTGAAAATAAAACTGCTGCACAAAGTCAAGATCTCACTGATGAAAGAACTCAAATCTTCCAAAAATAAAGGGAGTAAATAAGAAAAATCACAATATAATTTTTTGTAAAAGTTAACAAGTCAGCAACATTTCTAAGTCTTAAAACTTGTGAAATCTTGCAAGACTGAGTCCCTTGCTTCAGGAGCCCATGAATACAGAATGGAAGATGTTCTACAGCTACTGGTTACAGATCCTCCTCTTCTAACAGTCTTCAGATATGTGTTAGAGTACCATCCTTACATTCTCCTAGCTGCAAGATTCCTCCCATGCCAAGTAAAACACGAAAAGTGAAAAGCCCCCGAAAAGATGAAGAGCTGAAGAATTACATATCTTCCAGCCACCCAGCTGCTGAACACTATTAGTGAGCAGCCAAAGTGCTGCTGGATTAGTAGATGTTACAGTTCCATCTCCAACCTGTTCATACACTGAGTCTTCATTCCCATAAGCTGGAATGTACAACATCTTCATTCAGACAACTATTTACAAGTTGAATTTATCTTTTGGATTCTGGAGTGAAAACTTCCCTGAGTTAAGGTAAGTAACAGTCAACTACATTTGTAGACAAAGCATTGTGAAAATTTACTGATTAAATGCTCTTAAATAAATTTTATTAGATTATTACGTTACTTCGGAAACAATATCATTGCGGAGAATAAGAAGCTTCCTGAGAATTTATTTATTGCCTAGTACTTCTCGCATTACTAACTGTTAATTTTCCCTTACTTTTTATAGAAATATTTTTATTCTGTAACCAACAGAGCTTTTCATTGGTCTCATGCTCAGTAGTTATTACTGGAAGACTGTTATTTTATAACGATTAGCTTTAATATTGCAATTCAACAGGCTTGAAACATTAATTTCCAGTCTGATTCTTACATCTCATTTCTTTTGATCCAAATACACTCTCAAAAACCAGTATTAGATACAACAAAACATATTTAAACAGCAAGTATATGTTTTGCATTGCAAAAAAGACCAAAAAAAAAAAAAAAACCAACCAGAAAAACAAGCACCAACTCTTAATTCAAATTAAGCATACTAAAAGCAAAAACTGACAAATTCTTAGAGAGGATGAGATTAATTTAAAAAATAGTCAAATGAAGACATCAGAAAAGAAAAGAAAATGAACACCACCACACCACCACCCAACCTTAATACTAAATGTGCCTACCAAACAGACAACACTGAGGGATTAGGGACTAAGACAAGAGCACACAGTGGGAGTTGACACTGTTAAGCCTACAGTTACTCAAAACAGGCTTCTGTAAGCTGAAGTTAAAATTGAGCTGAAGCTATTAGCAGAACTCTTCACAACATTCAGAGGGTTAAAAATCAAGAACAAAGTCAGATTCTTCCTGTAATTATTACTGATTTAGAAGAAAACCACACACTTCATAGCTTGTCTGAGTATTCATCTGCCTCCTAGTGAAAGGAGATTTATATGTAAATATGGCTGTAGGTAACAGGAGGAGATTTTTCATTGTACATAACCCTGAATACACTCAGTTGATCTTTTTCAGTTGTTAGAAGAGCCATTTCATTCCCCAGCTCTCCCACAGTTTTGAAGAGAAGTGAAATACAACGCAGTGGCACAGGTGCAGATTTGCCACTTTTCAGAGTCAATTAAAACTGACTCATTGTATTTGGGTGAGACATACCTTAACATCTTACAAAATTAGAGATTAAAATATTAAAACAAATTTAAATGCATGACATTCAAGGGCCTGCTGGGAAAATACAAAATCTTACTAATATCATCTGTTGTTGTATTACGGTAACATTAAAAAACCTCAGAAGACAAATTACACAGGAGAAAATAGGGGAAAAAAGGGCAATTTCCATTTATTCTTTTCCTACAGAGGGACATGTACTGACATCAGAACAAAATGAGTATAAGTGAACTTAACTGTCAGTGTGATTGTTTCTGCACTGACCTCACAAATCTGACCAGATTTTTTCCTTTTTTTTCCTTCTTGTTTTTTGAGATGGTTTGCTTTATTTCATTTCAATATATCACTTTCTTCTTTTAATGAACTTAGAATCATAACTTAAAAAATGGTTAGATGACTTAAGGCTGGGTTTGTCAAACATTCTTCTTATATTAACATACTATCAGGCCACATGAAATCTGACAGGTCACCTACTATGCCAAGACAGTTTCATTTGGGAGAGCACACGAAATTTGTCAACAAATTCACATTGCCTTTATATTCTGGCAATAGGTTTCCAAAACATACAACCAGGGAAAGAATGGAAAAACTACACTATTTGACAAAGCTAGCAAAATTTTAAGAATCTGCAATAAAATCTTGTAGGAAATTACTGAAACAAAAACTGTGATGTGTCCCAAGATGCAGCAGGTACACAGCGAGTTAACCCCATAAATAGCATACAGGGTTCAGCACCTCAACAGAAAATTGAATGAAGATGAAATACAAAGCAATTTTTTTCTTAGTAATGATACAGAGAATAGTTTTAAACAGTTCCTGAGAGAAAAAGTGACTCTTCAAACACCTGAAATTCTAGATGCCATCCAAAAAGGTATAGGATATTTTCCTCATACACTTTTCAATTAAACTTCAGCATGAAATCAGAGCTTTGTATCTGAAGTACATGACAAGCACAAAACCCCACCTTGCTTCTAAGAACTTTTGAGTTTTATTGATCAGAATGTTTAATTCTTATTTTGTTGGCCAAACATTTCTGACAACTTCCACAGTAAAGTAAACATAGCAGTACTGGAATGGACTTTTAAAGTTTGCCTAAAGACAAATACCCAGTGAAATTTAAAATGATATTGTCGGCTGTCCAAAAAGGACATTGTCCTTAACAAAAATATTATCTGTGCCCCAGGTGAAACAAAGGAGTAATTCTTGAAGTAGTCTCTTACCTATGAAATCTATGCTTTACCTAACACAGTGCACTATTCTTACTTCATTATATATATTTATATACATATAATATTTATATATGCATTATATAGGCATAATAAAACATTTGAACAGTACCAAACACTTCTGTGCTCACTAACAGGACACGCAGTTGCTACCCCTTTGGTTATGCCAACTCACATACAAACAAATACAGAAGGTGATGCAACAGCAAATTTTTCAACATATAAAAAAAGCAATTACTATACTATTTCACATAGCATTCATGATTTATCTTGCCATACCCTCTCATTTAAGTACTTCAAGTTAAGTACAGATTTTGACACTACACTCTGTTCATTGTTCTTCCAAGGGGCAGAAAAAAGAATGCACGTAAAAGAGAGCATTTTCACTCTTTCATGTGTGCAAGAAGAATTTTCTTATCAAATGACATTTTTATTTTCCATTTACCTCAGGGTAACCTCTCAGATGGCCTAAATTCTGGCTATCTACGTCTCAGATATTTATTCCACATTTTCTGAAGGGCCTCTGGATTCAACACTGCTGACACAAGCTGCTGTAAGAGGAAAATCTCAAATCCTGACAAGCAAGTCAACAATTGTTTCTGTTTATCATCTCAAACATACAATCCCCTAAAGACTTACCTAAGCAGTTCTTTCCCTGATAAAAAGACTGTTTTATACTGTTTCTTAAGCTCTGCTATATTAACCCATACGTGTACACACTAATTTAATGAAAGCAATTTTAAAAGATGATACATTCAACAGCTTAAAAGTTACACTGAACAACTTCACAATATTTTAAGTGAAAACTTCAATATTACAAACCATGTGTCAACGGCTTGCAGGTTCAGCACGGTTCCGTGACGATTGGTGTGGGAGACCCACAAACCCACACCCCAGGAAAGGGGAAGGGGGAAAAGGAAAAGGGAAAAGGGAGATGGGCCTGGAAACAAAACAGCGGCAACGATCTGAGGAGGAAAGCTAATTTACTGAATAGATATCGGAAAGAAAAAATAACACAATATAAATCAATATAATTGGCATTAAAGCTAATAAATCAAATAAAATGAGCAAGAGAGAGTGTCTGATAAACTGAAGGCCTTACGCTAACGCTGAAGGCGAGACGGCAGCGAGCACCCACTGCTGAGTCCATCCCAAAGGAAAGCGATTGTCCCGTGACGGCAGACAGTTTTTATCTTTTCCCTCTGAGCGTAAATACGTAAGAACACAAAGCATCGCAAAGTCCTCTGGGGAATGTAGTTCTTCTCTTCTGAGACAGGTATACCTGGAACTATCAATGATCCATGGAGCTGGAGCATTAACTCTTTAAATGCACTACATGATGTTATGATGTGGAATACCAGTACCAAAAATCATAAAACCATGACACCATGACATTCAGAACACTTCATTTGAGTTACACTGCTGTAACCTTTTTCCAATACATGGGATACACAGCTCCTTTCAGACATTTCCCATAAGAGAAAACTTGTCTTTTACAGAGTGGCTGAACATTGCAAGAGGGCATTCAGACCCCAGTGTGCAATCTCTGTCTCCATCACCATCAAGTCGACTTGGTCCTGAGAAACCTACTTATCAACTTAAATCTTACGTCAAGCCTGCTTTGAAGGAAGCCTGGACAAGGTTGTTTCGAATGCCAGGAGAGGTCACTGCAACCAAGTTGTCCCCAGATAACTACTAACGTGCTCCTCTGATGACTAACAGCTGATGGAGAAAGTCCTTACTTAGTCCAGCATTTAGAGTCAATCACTCAAGAAATCCACAGTAATTATAACTGCAGTCTTCTTTAAGTGCTTTTGCCAGTGTCATAAGGAGACAGCATGGTAGACATGGGAATAACAAACACAACCCCAAAGGTCAGTAATCTATCATATTATACCCTTCATGTCTTTCTTTCTTCCCTGGTCTTTCATTTACATTTATCAGCTCAACATTTCCCATTTTCCTAGCCCTATCTTCAACAGAGCATAAGGAAAAAAAAAAAAAGAAAGAGTAGAAAAAAGAATAGCTGTCATTATATACACAAGCTGTACTGCACATACATATATATATATACATATCCATACTATGTGCATATACAGTAATCCTGATGAACTAGTATATCTAGTCAGGCTCTCTCTTGCGAAGAAATATCTCCCAATCAAATGTGAATTCCAAAAGTAGCGAAGAATTTACACTAAAAATAATTTGTCTCAGAGAAGTGGTTCCTCAAACTTCTGACAAGCTCTGCTCAAAGTACAAATGGTAAAAGATTTTAGCTCTATATCCAGTACAGATCCATATTTCCCAAGGCTTTGTTTTAAATACTAAACATGCTCACTGTATTCAATTCTGCCTTTAGGGAGTACCTGAGGAAAGAAGAGATTCTCTTAGCTTTACTTTGGAGCTTCCAAAACAATCGCATCTTTTCATTATATCTGGTTGATAAAAGTGAACTGATTCATTAGTCCACCAGTGACCTTGGTAAGGGATTATAAGAAGGAAAAATATAAAGCAACGAAGTTATGTTAATAGCTTAGATGTCTTTCAGAATCAAATAATTCTACATCTTTGGTATTCAATTTCCTTTTCTTAACATACCTTTTAATAAATAATACATAACTAGATAATTCCTATTCAGGAACGGAAGCGCTGTTACATTTTACCTTTTCTTTTTCCACTCTGGACAAAAGGTACTTGACAAAAGCTGATCAGGAAATAGACTTAAAGTGTTCTTTCTCCTCAGGTTGCCACGGTAATTCTTCTGTTCACATATTCTTTCCTCAAAGGGGGTTTTGTGGCATTATTTTGTGAAGTGAAACTCACATTATTAAAAACAAAACGCTATCTCTAAAAAGCAATACTACTACTTATTTGTGTCTCTCTATAAGCAAAGAATTACTGAAAATTTGAATTGGAGGACAACAGCAAAGCAAACTGATATTTCACTAAAAGGATCAAAGAAGGGCCACCTCACATTATACTAGACTGCTTAGAAATTGAGAGTATTTCTACTATACTCTGGCTAATGACATTCATTTTTTGAATGACATCCACAAACCTCCATTGCTGTCTTTTAAATCAAAGACCAGATTTCTACAGAAGAATTTTTTTTTTCCTCGTTATATTTAGATTTAAACTCTCTTCAATATCTGCTTTATAGATTTTTCCCTTTCAGTGGAGTAGTACCCAACCCTACTGCTGTCTTGAAATCTGTTGCACCATAACCCATGAGGTGCAAGCAAGGACATAGCTTTGCTGAGATTAACAAAAAATCCTGTTGACAGTACTTATAATCTACATTTTTACACTGAGAAAATTAAACTGATAAAAGTTGTTCAATAATCAAAAAAGTCTGTCTAAAAAACTGAAATAAAATGTAAAACACTATTAGATGTCAAAAAGCACAGAGGAAAAATGAAGTAGCAAACAGATAATTGAAATCACTACCGTAAAGGTGAAGAGTTCCTGCACATTTTCTTTGTTTGGTTTAGTTACATTTAGGTGTCATGACAAAGAACTTTAGGTATCCCAACTTTCTTTAAAGTTAACTAAGAAACCCCCAAACCAGTAATGTTACCCCTTCCACAAACACAAATAAAGGGACGGTAACTCAAGTTCTCCACAGTAAAAACTGCTGAAAGGCATACTGCTGCATGTGTCTGCAATTCCACATAACATTTTTGTGTTAATGTTAACAGGTTGGATAGAGGCTTTGGATGGCCGTGGGTCATCTTTAACCCTCAAAGCTACAAAATAATAAAATTTCACTAAGCTTGCAAATAATAATAGACACTACCTTACTTTTTTCTTGTCACAACAGTAATATACTTACGCAACCTAGACATTAAAACATTTTGGAAGCTGATGGTCTCTATTTCTCAGTAAGTTTGGTTTGGATATTATCTTTTATCCAAACATGGAGGACTACACACATCTGAATGTAAATACATAAGTTGCTTATTTGCGTGCATCACATCTGCACAATGCACCATCAAGTTGCATATCAAGAGACAGTATACAGAAGTCAAAGTGTAAGTAGACATGTTTTTCCTAATATCTTACAGAAAATATATCTATTTTGAGATCACGTGTCTGCAGCCTGAGGTAAGTTTCTGAAATATAACGTGCAAAATTTCACTTAGTGACACTATACTGATGTACAGCAATTGAGAACCTGGCCAATAACAAATAAGATATGCAAAACTGCCTCTCTCTGTTTTCTAAACAAAAGTCAATTTAATATTGTGAATGCATATATACAACATGTCATGGTTTTATGATTTTGTTTTGTTATTGGTATTCCACATCAAAACATCATGTAGCACATTGGAAGTTAAATAGTTAATGCTCCAGCTCTATACATCATTCATAGTTCCAGGTATATCTGTCTCAGAAGAGAAGAACTATGTACCCCAGAGGACTTTGCATTGTTGTTTTTTTTGTTTGTTTGATTGTTTTTGTTTTCCACTCAGAGGGAAAGATAAAAACTTCATGTGTCACGAGCCACAGGCTTTTCTGAATGGATCCTTTCAGATCTACTCAGCAACAGGTGCTCCCATGCCATCTTGCCTTCAGCATTAGCATAAGGCCTTCACTTTACGGAANATTAGAGTTTTCGAATGAAGTTTGCAGCCTCAGGAGTGTTTGAAAATTAATAGTCTTTTCCTAAATGAAATAAAGGCAGACACAAATAAATAAATAAATAAATAAATAAATAAAAAACAAATTAAAAACCATACACAAAAATACACCATTTGATTTTCATCCTTTACATGCAGATTCATCAACTCTTGTCCTAACAGGATCATTACTGACTAAATAGGAGCACGTTAACATTTAACATTTCCCATTAAAGAAGCAGAAGCTTTTTCTCAAACAAAAACTAAGTAAGCACTGTATCATCTCCAAAAAGTAAATACTACTTTCCCTCCCCCAGAAAAATAAATATTGCTTGTGTTCCATACAGGAATTCAAGAAATCAGTAGATTCAAGGCCCAAGATCAACTGTAAGCTTATGTAATTCCATAAATGCAATCCTCCAAATTATTTTCTCTCGATATTTCCTAAACTGAATTTCTTTCAGTCTACACCCAATCAAGAACTGTGCAGTAAGTGTGCTCAGAATTCATATACACATAACTGACACCTCAAGTCCAATTTTGACACAAATTTAGAGTAAGTTTAAAAAATGTCTCACTGAAAATCCTTCCTGAGATCCTCAATACTACATGCAATAATAATACACTCAATTGTCATATATAGGATAGTTAACAGTAATACACTGTTCTTCTCCAGAAAGAAAAGGAAATCCCACCTCAGAAAAAAGACAATAAAACAGAATAGGAAAAAATAATTGCAAATTTTCATGCTAAAAGGATTTATTTCTTGGTTGTACCATGCACTGCAGAAGTCAATGCCTAACTGAATTCAAATAATTCAGGGACAAAGAAAGGTACCTGTTAGACAGTTGCTCCCATCCTTTAATTATTTTAGTGAATATTACACACACCTAACACTGATTTTTGTAGAAATATTCAGCTGCTCTGGACATAGTCTGTATAAGATAGCAAACTGGCAAGAAGCTATGGACCTGTATCCCTTTTCAACTCTCAGCTTTCTCATTTATCCCACTATTTCTGCCAAAACATAAGTAAAGGAATCAAAACTAATGTGATCAAGTAAACACAGTGCTGTGGTATCTTAAAATATCTTATTATGAAAGGATTATGCTGGAAATAGTGAATAAATACACTTTCCTACAAAATAAAACAGTTAGTATAAAACCAACAAAAGTAGACGGCTGCATACAGCTCTCAAAAAAATCATCTTTTCCATGTAAAGAGTCTCAGAACACTGGACTCTGCCAGCCATAACCAAAATCTCCGCAACTTTCCAAAACAAGAGAGTGCAGAGCTGTGAGTAGGCTTCTGATTCAGTTAAGCATGTAAGGATACTTAAGAATACTTAAACAAGTGAAGTAAACCCAGTGATGCCTGCGAGAGAAATTAGAGAAACAATCAAATTGGGTCCAACATTCCTTTTCCTTGAATACTTAAGCACCAGATCAGCTTACACACCTCACCAAGATATCTTAAGTAATTTATTTGTGGATTACATAACTGAAATTACTGAAATTCACTTGAGATAAGGAACAGTATGAACTCAAAGAAATACCATCTGTTCTAAAAAAATACAAGCACCTTCCTTTTTTTTTAAACCCTGGTATTACTTTAAAAAGAAGTAGAGTAATAGTGGGGGGTTAAAATAGTAATGAAGACTTGATTTCTTCTGGAGCATGAAACAAAACCCAGAAATTCTATGTGCTACTCACTAGTCACTGTCTCTGTTTGCTAAGAGAAATAAAGGAAAAAGTAAACATTTTTCCTCAAATTAGATATACCTACAGCATTGTTCTCCAAGAAAGGAGGGAAGGGGAAAAAAATTATTTTTTTTCTTTTTTGTGCTCATCAAACCATGTAGCATTGTCCCTAGATGAAATTATCCCACCTATATGAAGTCTGTCTCCAAAAATATTTGCCCATAGACTGCACGGTACATCAGAAAGAAGAGCTGTATACTATTTCAAACATTTGAACTCAGTTATCCCTTTTACACTTTATGCTATATGCAGCTGCAATACAAACACACATTCAAAAACATACTGAATATAAAACGACTCACATCTTACATCAAATAATACTGACCAGAAACATACCACAGTAAGAGAGGCTTAAAATAATCAGCAATGTGTTACTTTTAGGCACTGGCTCCACATCAAAATACTGCCGTATTTGCCAAATACTGCTCCCATCACAACAGGAGACCTACATCTTTGTGTTCTCTTGCTGTTTTCTCTTTAACTAATAAATAAATAAATTGTTAACCTGCACCTATTCTTTATTTTTAATAGGAAACAGAGCAAGACTTCATTTGTTTGCTTCTTTAAGTATCAGATTTGAAAGTAGGTAATAAATATTTACTAACACAAATTGTGCCCCATTTTGTGTATGAATAAACTATCATTACCAAGGAACTTATCCAGGAAACTTTCAACCTAAAACCATAGGTTAAATTCCTAACTGCTAAAATCAGTTTACATGCTATGCAGCTAACTCAATTTACAAAGACCTGGATTACAGATGGAAAACGCAGTGGTCAAATCCAATGTTATCCCCTCAAAGCATTTGACTCAGATTACCTGATGGTTATCTAAAGAAACAGTACTGATACCAATCTGTCTATTTAAAAGGCTTATCTGTGTTTTCTTAGGAGATTCAGGTAATGTTGTTCAGTAAATGGAGTTGGGGAGTTTTATAGAAGTATGAACTTTGGATCAGTAATACCGAAACCATAGTTTAGATCGAAGTGTGATTTAATGTTACAAATATATCCAGAGAATCACAGAAAAAGCAGCATCTACCCCTTTCCATCAGAATCCCCCAAATTCTCACCTCAGACAATACCAGCTCATTTAATTGCAAAAGACAGAGCAGAGTAGACCACCCATGCTGCACAGGTCATCACAAGCAGCAGAAAAAAGCCTGCACTGCCATAAAAACTCTGGAAAACACTTCAGACAGACAGTTTTTCTAAAAGAAAGACTGCCACAAGAACAGACTTGACTCTGCCCTGTCCTCTTCCCCTAATCACCCAATAGGAGAGTGCTGTGCTCATTTGCTTTCCAACTTCACTACATCCTTATGGAGAAAAGAACCTTTCCCCTTCTT
>VXAB01002528.1:872821-947184 GCA_013399175.1 Odontophorus gujanensis | reverse complement strand
GCTCCCATGCCATCTTGCCTTCAGCATTAGCATAAGGCCTTCACTTTACGGAATCTCTCTCTCTCATTTTATTTGATTTATTAGCTTCAATTCCAATTATATTGTATTATATTGCATTTTGATATCTTATTTAGTAAATTAGCTTTCCTTCTCAGATTGTTGCTGCTGTTTTTAGGGTCATCTCCCTTCTCCTTTTTCCCTTTTCCCATTTCCTGGGGTGTGGGTTCCCTGCCCCAGTCGTCACGGAATCAGGGCGAACCAGCCTGTAAACCACTGACACAATGTGAGTCAATATGACACTTCTGTGGGCTAACATTTCCAACTCTGTTCAAGAAGCTGAAGTAGGCAACAAAATTTATCATCAAAGTTACCACCTCAAAAAATGTGTAAAATAACTGATGTGCATACTAAAGAATATTGCCTACATGCTCTTACTACTCTTTACATAGCATGAAGATAACTTAGGGACTGTAGAGGAGACAAAAAATTGATATCTTATAGTTCCACCTATGAATGGAGAACCATCACAAAATTAACTTCAAAGACAGACTGTGGAAGCAAGTTCCCAAACAGTAACTGTTAAGCCATTAAAAAGGAGAAAATCAACTTATTTTTCATGGAAATAGCCTGCACATTGGAAAAGTTCACGTGTTGACTATCACCTTACGCTTCCTTACAGCCTAACTCTTTCCTCTCTGCAAGCAACATTCATGTGGAGCTCTACAACAAATCAAAGCATGTTATTCACACTGTAAAATAAAATAAAAATCCCCAGAATGACTAGGAATGCTAAAGCTACGAGAAATAAAAGCCTCAAGGCAAACAAGTCACAGTTGATTTATTTTTACCAGCATAGGATAAACTAATGGTGTCTCAAATGAAATCAAAGGTCCATCAGGTTTGCTGGTTTTAGCAGACAAATGTGCTCACCTCAGTGGCGCAGACCAGCTACCTGTGAGACATGCTAAATTAAACCAACACCATCATGAGGAAACCCAATTTTAATCCATTACAAAATGAAAGGGTGTAACAAACAGCAGTAATATCCTTGTCACATGGTTCATCTGAGAAAAACTGATTCAATTTTGGGAACAGAAAACACATCAATAAAAGGTAACTTCTCCTGTATTGGTTAACATGCTTTTTCCTTGAAAAGAAGCAGTTATAACTTTGAGTTAGATGTACATTCAGCGAAATTTCAACAGGATACTTTTGAGATAGTAGGAATTCAAAGCAGATAGCCATCACTCAACACTTGATCTGGATTTGAAAAAGAATATGACCACATGGGCCACCCTGCCCACCAGAAATAGCAGCACGACATACATGGCTCCTCCTTAAACATCTAATGAAACTGTGAGAGGCTCCATTCCAGTTCTAGGTTATGCAAATTCAAGCTAACTTATACGATTTTGAGCATATTTGCTTTCTCACACAATCCTCCACAGCATCTCAACAACCACAGCCTCCAAAGGAGGGAGTCTGTCATTTCAGATGTTTTCAAAATGTCCATGATCAAGCCCCAAGTGACAGAAATATTAAAAACTAAACCACGCTCTCCTTCACATTCTAAAGGTAACCATATCTCCTTTTCCCCATCCCTCTGTTATTTTTCATATTCCTGATTTCTCTGAAGGGTCCCGATGGCTCCACTGTAAATTTTACATAATTTCTTAATTATACAGAACTGATACAGTTTGTTTCTTACTTTTATTCATTTATTTATTTGAGTTTACCTAGAATCACTCAAAAGACCTGGGCAAAAAAGCAATACAGTTGTAGTCTACCTAAAGCCCCCAAAATTGCTTGCGAGATGGAGTTTAGCCAATAGATATTCACTGAACCATGATCAGGAGCCCTGACTAGCTCCGACAGCAGTTCAAACTCCATGCACGCATAGCCCAAGGTAATTGTAAGTCTTCTGACAGCCACAATTAAACAGGGAATGCAGACGGCGAGTGACTTTAAAAAAAAAACCTGCAGGCAATGAAGAAAAGCTATTATCTGAAGTACTGCAGCATCAGAAACTTCACACAATCAAATCACAAATAACAGAGAAAAGCCATGCTGCTATGATGAAGCTCTGCAAGGGAATGAGAAGGCTCAAGCTGTGTTTCTGCTTGGGTCCATTTCCAACCTTTCAGCTGGGCGTAACCAGTAATTCAGATGGAAGGCAGGGGATGGCAGCCCGTGGAAGATGAGCAAAGGAAGTGGCAAACTCTGGCTCAGTGTTAATGAAGCAGGGTGCTGAGCTGCCCCTTAATCAAGCAGAAGACATCAATATAACTGAATTCAGGGGCTGAGCCGTTTGCTCACAGCAATGAATCTGGTTGTGCTGGGAGCACATGCAGGATTACTGGAATTAAAACTGAAACCTTTTGTTCATGAGATAAGTGGATAAATGCTGAAATGATAACAGAGACTTTCAAGGCTGAGACCTAATAGTATATCCAGAAGGAGCCCTTATCTTTTAACACTGGAAAATAGGTCTAAATTAAAATGCAATTCTACAGTCTACACAGTTCAAATCTAGCACCTAAGATACTTGATTCCTCCAGCGAGCAGTAACTCTGATCAACATCCTGGGATAAAAGCCCCTCCATCCTTTCTGCAGATGAAAGCACTGAACATCAGGCTGTTGGAACAACACTCATCTCTGACTTAAAATCCATACTCTAGCTCCTGGTAAGAGGACAGGTTGCTTCAGGGGTGATTCCCTTGAATGTCAGCACTATTTGTGCACACTGGAAAATACAAGGCATCTACTCAAGCATTTCTTCTCTCATTGTTATGTGCACTGAAAGGGAGGCAGGCACCTATCCAGCAGAGGCAAATTAACAGGCAGCAAAAGACACAATACTGCCTAGACACACAGCAAGCTGGATCACAGCCACACAGAGAAAATGACAGTTTTAGGTCTAAAAGCACAGAAGACCACACCAGAGCTTTGCATCAAAGAATGGAAACTGGAAACTAGATGTTCTATAACACTGAATGCCTGCTTACTAGAGGAAACAGACAGCTAGCTTCTGAACTGCATGTATTTACATCAATTTATTAGAATTTGCCTGAAAAATAATTCTTGCGGCCTTCTGCTTCTCTACCTAATAGACTGAAGCTTGGCCCTTACAAACAACAATATTTGATTTCCTCACTCAGCATGCAGCACACACGCTGGGAGGTGGCATTGTNTCCCCCCCCCCCCCCAAAGAATACCAGGGTGTGCTCTAATCTTGCAAAACAAGAACACTGTGTGAACACACTCGTGCACTCACATTCTAATACCTGTTTACTGTTTAAGACCCAAAATAAGTTATTGTGCTTTCACCTTCCCTATAGAAATAGTATATACTACTTGACAGATTCATTAATTTTCACATATAAAGACTGGGATTTACATAAATGGATAAACTTCATCTCTGCAGTGGAACGTAATTTAAACTAGGAGGGAAATCAGCATTGTTTGATAAAGTATTTCTAAAAGGAGCATTTAAGTTATTGCTAAACCCAATCACTGTATCCAGTTCTTTTGCTTACTTCATTCCTGAAACAATGGAACAAAGTAATGTTAACTGGTATGTAATTTCCAGCCTCAACTCTTTTTTTTCTTAAGAAAACAAAAAAATAAAATGAAATAATAATAATAATAAAACTGAAATTCATCCTTTCCCAAAGTTCATTATATCCATGAGTTCACAAAGATAATTCTCAGAGGACTTGAAATGTTATTAGTAGCTGTTTAAGCACCTAATGAATGGAACAGGTTTCATTTACTGGAGTGTTCTCTAAACGAAGATTGAATTCTTGTCCCACAGATACTCTTAATTGTAGCAGATTCACTGCAGTTTACCTTATTTATGAAGATTAATAGAAAAAGGTGGTTGGAAACTTCATAATATTATAGGCATATGGTTGTATATAACTAAGTGCACTGAGCTACAGAAATTATTTGAGCAGGTGAGATAATGAAAGCTAAAACAGGTAGGACCAAAGATACTTGACCGAGAAATAAAAGGGCAGCAAAAAACACATAACATTCGCTAGTAGCACATTCAAAATAACAAACAAGCTTCCAGAATTAGTGACCTTTCCTTCTTTTTGCTAGTCAACATTATTTGTAGACACATCACAGCACTTTGTTTCATTTACTGTAGTAAACAAAGGAAAATAACACAAGATTACTTAAAAATAAATAAATAAATAAAAATAAATAAATAAAAAGTTGGGAACTTCAAACAAACAGGAAAAGACAGAGATCATCCCGTTACCATGCATTTAACAAATGAATTTTTAGAACATGTGAAGGAGCGATCAACTTGAAGTAACTAAAAGAAGAGCAAAGTAAAAATAAATCTGATTATAGATAAGCTGAAGAAATAATAATAAAACCAATACATCCATGCATACACACAGAGTCACCAATTTTTTCCTCCTTAAAAAAAAAAGAAAAAAGACAAAAAATAACCAAAAGCCTAAGATTTATCTAAATATCCCCTCCAAAGAGACCTATGTCATCATGGATATGGTAGACAAGCAGCAATGAGTATTATTTGGACATTTTCCCTTCAAGGGAAATTCATAGAAAAGCAGGCAAACCACTTAGTTTGAAAATGTGCATTGACTAGATGGAAACTTTTAGTAAGAAAAAGGAATTTAAAATAAAACCAAGTGACTGCAATTTCTGTGGTCAGAGAGTACCTACATCAACACAAACATAATTAAACGGACTTTTTCTGGTCTATATCTATATATACACATACAGTACAGTGCACATGTACTGCTTGCTAAGTACATGTATATATTATTGATGGACAAACTCAATCTTTCTCTATTGCAAAACAAGACTCAAGAAAAGTAATCCAGATCTAATGCTAGAATTTACTTCTAACAATTCTAAAATCTTAGTTGAAAATTAGAAAAAAACATTTGTACCTGTCTTAAGATATAATTTCTTTAGTCATACAAAGACTTTGGAAGTTGGCAAAATCTAATTAAAAGCTTTATGCCTCGATTTTGTAGTACATTACTGCTTTTTTTTTCTAACTACAAATACCAAATGAATTTACAAGACTAGAGCACTCCATATAGATGAAAAGGAAAATATTTTAATAATTCCCAATTCATTTTCTAAGAGTTGCAATGACAATTTAATATAATACCTCTTGAAAGACAAAATTTCCCACACAACCCAAGCCCAACCTACACATAAAAAAATAAGAACACTTCTCCAGTACACCTATCTCAAATTAAGACATAAAATCAATACTAAAAACAACAACAACAAATGCATTTCTGGGTTTGCAGTCTTCTCCCTATAATTTCAAACTTGTTTCACCAGAAGTTTTTTGGTCTTTATTTTCTCAATAACATCATCAGAGAAGAGGTAACATTTTCTGCAAAGAAAAGTGATAGAATTACAATGATAAATTGCCTGCTGGGATTACCATACGCTACTAATGTGAGAGAAGTCACCTCTTGTGATATAAAATCATCCAATGTATTCTGCTATGCAAATACAGTATTTTTGAAAATGAACATGATGTACTATTGCAGACGGAAGGAAGCTTTAGCCATAACTGTAAGATTCCACTCAAGCAAGAACTCTGTGATACAAAACCTGAAAATGAAGCCACGTGCATCTTTGTCACTTGGCTTCAAGCTTCATTACAAAGTCAGAAAGAGTACATTAAACTGCTCAGCAAATCTGTGACTGATTTGTTTTATTTGGACAGATTTTTGTCTCAGAAAACAAACTATGCTAACTCCTCAGACAGAATTGCACAAAAAAAAAAAAAAAAAAAAAAAAACCCAACACATAAAAGGCAATAACTTCTATTTGTTTTCATCGTAAGTTCATTCAAAATTGAAATTCAGTGAAAATTTAATACGGAAAATCTCCTTTATGAGACATAAATAATCTTATGGTGTAAAATGGACTTATCTAAGATTTTTCAAAGCTCCATCTTCCTCTGCTCCATTTCACTAAGTTGCCCTTCTATGGTCTAACACCCATACAAAAACCTATTTCATCTCCCTGAACACTGCTTGCTCCCCCCCCCTCCCCCCTTTTGTAGTTCTGCACCCACAAAAGCTTTTTCTGTGATACAACAGGAAAAGAAAACTACCGAACACATTACTCCATAGAAATTTTAACATTCAATCAAGTAATGTAGGGCACTATAGCAATTGCAAGTGTGAGAGACTCTGGTTCTTCTCACCTTTGTTGCTCTTCGACTAATTCACGCTAGCCACCAGGTAGGGACCACATCTCCTACTTACCCTCGAAGTACCAACACCTGCACTTTTCTAATTTGTTCCCGGTGCCTCTGTTCTTATAAGCAGGTGACAGTTTTTCATATGCAAAAGAGGAAGGAGAGCTACAGCAACATAAAAACCAACATGACTAATTCAACAACACTCAGAAGTTGGCTACAAAAGATCAGCCCAAAAGATACTGAAACACTGGCTACTTTGAAACCTACAGTAAAATTAAATGAACATTGTATCCAAGCCCCTGATATTGCAGTTGAACTGATACTTTCTTTTCTCCAGCTGGCGCAAGTATTTGTACTCAGTCTGGCACAACTCTCCCAGGAAACACATTTTTATCTGCTCCCTAGATTTCAGGTTGCTTATCAAACTTTTCCAAGAACAGCCCATGAAATCCAAAACTTCATTTTTTAAGACATACAGAAATAAAATTGCAAGCATGCTCTTCTTCACAAACACTCAGAGATGTACCATTCCCTGTCCCACCCCAATCCAGAATAATTGCAGCTATTAGGAAAGCACACAGGAATCCCTCAGATGATCACTTCTGATTAAGTTTGCATCTTTCTCTGCAGCTCCCAAGGTACTCAGGCACACTCCTCCCAAAGGCCAGATACTTTTAATCATAAACAAGTGACAGGACACTCATAGCTCATTTCAAGCACAGGGCATCATTCTCCATGACATCACCGCTCCAGTGGCAGCAGCAGTTCCTGTCTCCATGAGTGCAGTACAGAGGAGCTTCACGCTGATGGCTTTAAAGAAAGCATTCTTTGGGAAAGGGTGAAGATGAAAAGGCTATATGAGCTAATGCACTTAGCAATCCTGTAACAAAATCCTGCTTTTGCAGGGAATCATGCGTATCATGGCAAATACAAGAACTGCTGAACAGTGTCTATCGAGCCCAGTAAGCATTCTGGCCAATAACAGATGTCTACAAAAGATTACAGTGATACTTCCTGAGCCAGAGAAAGGGGTTTTTGTGCTCAACACTCCATCAACAGATTTTTCTGCTCTTTCTGGTCAGATGCATTTGGAGGCTGTCTAAAATTTCAGTGCCACAGCATTCTGCAACAAAGAGCTGGATAACTTCACTGTCTGTTTGGGATTAGCTTCAGCATCAAGAAACAAAACAGATAAAGAATTCATGGCTGGCTGACTTTTATTTGTGAGAGCCTGAACAGACCTTTGAGGAGTTTAACAGTTGCTGAGACTTGGTCAGAATAGGAGCGTGAACCATACGAGGAAAGCCCTCCCTGCTACCTTAAGCCCTGCAGATCTTCAATTACCAATGACTCAGCAGCAGAGAAAACCCAGAACTATACTTTCAGAGGAGCAGTAAAATTATACTCCTCTACAATCTTTGACATATAATATTTTTGAAGGTGTAAATGTACTGTAAATTACAAAGACCCAGGCAAGACCAATAATTTATCTATTAGTCTTCATTCATTAGATTACATTCAATCAAAGTAAAAAGAAAAAAAAAAAAAACACCTCAGACTACAGTAATGAAAAAATACACAATGGAAAGGAAATGAAGAAAATTGCTACGAAAATAGATGTCTCTGATAGAGCCTATCCTGTGCCCTCTCACTGCTTCAGTAGTTACAGGTTAGATTTCTTCCAGTGTTCTGCAGATCTAGAGAAAAATCAACATAATGATTTGTTCTGATCCAAAATCTCTTAACTGATGAAATCTCTGTAGAACCACTGTTTGCAATTTTGAATAAGAGTGATGATTTTATTTTTAACCTACAGCTTGCTAAGTTAATCTTAGAATGCTATGTCAACCACATGGACACTTTCTGTTAGCTTACAATAGAAATAATAATAATAATAAATCTTGTCGTCTTTTCTGAAACCTTAGAACTCCAGTTCTGAATTTAACAAGGACAAAATCTAAAAATTAAATAAAAGTAGAGCTCATTGTATTATACTGTTCCAACTGCCACTAGTTTTTAATGCAGTTTTAGCGATGAATCAATTAACTAAGCTCCTTCACATGTCAAAGTGAAACAGTGCTTTCCTGAGTACCAATCCTGAATATGTTCCCATAGGCCACATCTTCTCCTTACTCATCCAACTGTTATTATCTACTACCAATAGCAATTTTGACTCTCCTACACAATTAACTCTCCTTTTTTCTAGACAATTTCTTGCTGGAGTTCACAAGCCTGCTTCCACAGTTAGGGCCTTGTCACTAAGAAAGCTTCAGTGCAAAATGAAAATACATATATGTGTATTTTTTTTCCCTAGTAAAGGGTAAAAAGGTCAGGTCTCTGTAGTTGTATTTTAGCTAACAAATTAACTATTCAAAACCATACAGCAAAGCAATGTGCTTAAAGAGGCACATTGATATAAGTTACTAAAACTCTTCCAACTGTGTGCTGCACATTTGTAAGCTCAGGTAAAAGCAATAAAGCTTATCTGTTCTAAAAAACATTTTTGAAGCTCAGCAGAGGAATCACATTTCCAAGTTCATTTAATTTCACATTTGAAATGAAAAGCAATCAGATTCTACTATAACAAGTTTACCTTTCCAAAAGAAACAGCCTACTCAACTCACTCAAATGGCCACAGAGCCCATCATACAGTAACAGCTTTTGGTAACAATCACCCCACTCAATCACATATGGATAAGACAGGCTCTTCTTTCAAGTGTTCAGACCTGCAAAAAGAGCAAGCACATTCAGTGCAACCCTGAATTCAGTTGTCAACAAGCTTTGTAAATCTTGATAAAAAATGGGGCAGCTCCTATTCAGAAATCAAGATATGTACTGACTATACAGAATCAACGTACTCTGACTTGCTTTTCTTGATAACTCCTATAGGACATGCACGGTTATCTACTATCTTAATTTTCTCCTGCAATGTACATCTGTGCACAGGTCACGCTTTACTCCTTAAGAGCTAGCTGTTTCTCTATTGATTGAAAATTAAAATGAGAATTTATGTCCTGCACTTCCATAGTGGAAATGCAATGTTCTATTTTATTGATTTCCAGGTGGCTCTTTGGATACATGTAACAGCTTATATGAAACACTGACATCAAGGTCAATTCAAACAAGCCATTCCCAGTTCTGCTCCCTTCAGCCTCCCCACAGCACCAGATCGTTAGACTCTTAATTAAATCTTGTACAGTTGGGGCTTCTTTAATCTGCAAAGGTTTTCAAAAATTAAACCAAAATTTTAATTCCTTCTCTGGTGTGTGTCCTGTTTGTCTCATACACTCAAGCCCAGAAAAGAATTAAGTTCTTTTTTGGGGATTTCTCTACTGACTGGTACTGACTTTTTTCGTTTGTTTTTCTTCTTCTCTCCCTAGCTTCTAGCTGCTGTTAACCTGGCACGTCAGATCAAGAATTTGTACAATTAGGCTAACAAACTTCCACCTTTTAACTGCAGTTCCAGAGCTCAATGACTTGATCTAATATAAGCTTAACTACCTGAGTTGCTAATTTTGTTAAAAACCAAATCTGAAACATGAAGAACCCTGTAATAGAAAAGAAGGCACTTGCAAGGATCCCCATGACAACAAATGGCTGGAAGAAAAGCACCCACTAAAATAAGGGCATGAACATAAACAGCATATGTGGACAGAACATACAACTGTCTGCATAGAGTCAACCCCAAATGGGCGAGGTCAGAAGGGGCTACCACAAGCATTTATAAACTATACAGACAGCACATACACAGACATATTGCTTTTCCACAAAGATCTTTAACAGTAGCAAAGGCACTAAAATAGGTTTTCTTAAAGAAAGTCAAATATTACGATACTCAACACATAAAAATGAGTAACTGTATGAGTGCAAAAACCTAATCTGACATTTTCTCAGTGAAATGCTTTCTTCTGCCAAACAGATATCAGGAAACAATATATTCATTTTACTCAATTTATCTGACTAACATAGATAGCCTAGTACATACATTTCCAATTGATCACAACACCTTAAAGAAAAACACCACTTTTCCATACAAACTTGAGTCCTGAAATCGTGCTGTATGTGATTTTTACTGCTTAAAGGGCCTTGTGTGTACACACATACAGACCTACAAAACTCATTTACAATCATAGAAAGAGTTCACACATCTTTATTTCTCAAGCAAATGGAAAAGAATGGAAAAAAGAGATATAAACCCTGTTTGTTTATTGTATTCAATATCTTTTCCTTAAGATAATTATGGTTCCAAATTAAATCAATTGATCTGACAACTGAAAACGTGAGCTCAGTTTCCCACAGATTTCTGTACAATCTAGGAAGAAAAAGCATCTCACAAATCATTTACATTGTCTTTAATCCTTTTCATCTAGTAGCTGTCAATCAAATAATAATTACAGACAGAAGAAAGATTCGGATAAATCATCACTTTGCTATGAAATCACATGTGGGTGGATTTGATATATGTTGATGATTATGCTTTCATTAAGAGAAATAATACTATAAGATTTGGGAAAAAAGAACAACTAAGACATCTTTTATTTTTCTTTAAAATCTTACATAACTTTTCAAACACTGATCTTTATTATCCTATCATGTCAAGAGACAAGCTTTTTCAGAGTACAAGTTAGACCAAGTTTGACTCCTAGTCTAAGCAATTTAATGTGTTACTAACAGGAAACTCTACTTCAATTGATACTTGCAAAGAGAAAACAAAAAAAAGTGGGGGGGAGGTAGAATACAAATCTTATGTACTGTGTAGAAAACAGATGGAGAAGATGAATTACAAGATCAAATGACACTCACTCACCCAGAAATGATGAATCTTACCTATCACACTTTCTATTTCTGACATCCTAGTAGGTAAGCTGTTAGTGCAGAAAATCCAAGCATGACTAAAAAGAATGGAAACTCATGGGTAACATATAAATTACCTTAATATTACTGACCTGACACCAATCTGCAACAACACACAATAACTAAGGTTGTAAATGGTATTTCGTATAGTCTGATGTCAATTAAAATGAAGGAAATGAACAGATGGACTCGCACAAAAACAAAAACCACCCCAACTGAATAAGCCATACAACACTATCACTAAGTTGATCAAACCTAACTTTTCACTTGAATAAACAAGTAAGCCATTTTCCACTTTTCATTTGTTTACTTCTGAGACTGGATCCTGTACAGACAAGTGAAAAAGCAGAAAATTGATTTGGTGTTTGTCTTTAAACAAAATTTATGCAAAGTATGCTGTTTTTGCCTGACTGTATCTAAAATGGAAAAGAGCAATCACATAGGACTCCACTTCAGCAGGAGCTGAAAGAAGACTAACTATAACAGTATCTGGAAAATCAGAAGTCAAGAAACAATGCAAGATTCAGTCACGAAGATTTACACCTGACCTTGCTGTGCTCAACAGAATGGTTTTTAATGCAAGAAAAGTGAAAAGATGAAAACAGCAACGGGCTAAACAAACAACTCTCAAAATATTAGAGTCTGAGATAAGACAGAAAGCAAAAAATTAAACTAATGATACAAATGCATGTAGACATTTCATCCCATTAAATGTCACTTCTCATTGTATATTTAGCTACTATTGCAATTAAGTAGCATTTAAGACACCAGTCAGGCTCACAAGGTAACAGCCCACCAACAGCAGTGAGCAGATAGCTCCCACACCAGGCCAGCACCTGCATCATTCCTTACTATCAAACAGTGAGTTCATCTCAAAACAGACCTGTACGATAGTGATTTATCAGGTTAAACTACAGAACAGCAGTCTAGCTGTCAAAAGTGTCTGAGAACTTCAACCTGACAGAAAAGTCTAAATCATAATGAACTTTAAAAGCATTTTTTAACCACAATTCACAAAGTCATTAGAGTTGCATGTGCAAGAGACAACAATATTATATATTATAATATTTTGCAAGGAAGATGGTATAGCATGAACATATTTCAGGCACACAGAAAAAAACAAGGCTGGTGAAGATACCTGGGAATTTCAGGCTGTGGTAATTTTCTTGATCTATAGATCCATGAGATCAAGTCCCCCAACAGCAAACACTGACTCCCCCAAGAAGAGAAACAAAGCCTCATATTTACACTCTGAGTACCAAGAGGGGCAGTAAAACAACAACAAAGCATCTGTCCCAAATTATTTCTGTGCATCCAAGAAAAGAAATAGTCTACACTACTGCTTCTTCAAACAGATACCTCAGGACTGATTCTTTGGATTTAGACAGAGTATAGCACTCTGTCACAGTGAAGAACATACTCAACTCCAACAAACCCAGAAGAAAATGTATAAAAATATGAAGTATCTACATTTAAATTCTCTCTATATATTTTTAGAATAACATAAATCTAGTACTTCATTATTTAATAAAAGATAATACATATTTCCATTAGCTATATATATGCTCAACTGCCTAATCATTTTATGAAACATAAATCTTTTACCTGATTATTAGACCCATCATTCTCCTCTGGAGAACAGGAGCTTCCATATTCAGTATCTTGTAAAGATACTGTCACGGTTAGACTAATTGTGGCCAAAGAACAGCTCTCCTCAAAAGTACGAATAAAAGAACAACAACAACAACAAAAAAAAACAACCAACCAACCAACAAACAAAAAAAAAAGGCCAACCTCCTTGTCCCGATGCTTAAGTCCTTAACGCTTAAATCCTTTCTTAGGGGTTAAGGTCACAATGATTAAACTCACCAAATTTGACTCACGATGAAAAGACGTAAGTAATACATTATGCATGCTTCTAACCTAGTTCAAAAAGCTTATATGATGCTTGGTTTATTAACGCCACCTTTCTTCCTTCCCCTACCACCAAGCGTAAGAAAATGACATTTCTTTTTCAAACATTATTTGATTGTTTTGTAAGATACCAACATAGTAAATAAGCAAAAAACAAATGATAGGTACTGCTTCTTCACTACTTCTGTGGTCTATTAAAAAGAGCAGTCAGTTCCCTCCCTCTACCCTGCTCCTGGTGAGGCCACCCTAGAGTACTGTGTCCAGTTCTGGGCTCCACAGGCAGAGTTCTACAGAGTCGGAGGAAGGCAAAAAAGACGACGAGGGACCTCAAGCATCTCTCACATGAAGAAAGGCTGAGAGACATAGAATTGCTCAGCCCAGAGAAAAGAAGGCTGAGGGATTATGTTATCAATGCTTATAAGAACTTAAGAGATGGGTGTCAAAAGATGGGGGCCAGGGTCCTTTCTGCAGTGCACAGCAACAGAACAAGGGACAATGGGCACAGACTTGAACTTAGGAAGTACCACATTAACATGAGGAAAAACTTCTTTACATTAAGGGTGACAGAGCACTGGAACAGGCTGCCCAAAAAAGCTCTGGAATCTCCCTCTCTGGAGGTACTAAAAACTTAGCTGAACTCTTGCCTGTGCAACCTACCGTAGGGAACCTGCTTTAGTAGGAGGGCAGAACTAGGTGATCTCCAGAGAGCCATTCCAATCCCTACAGTTCTGTGATACTGTGATTCTGCTATTGGTGTCGTTTTTTCCTAAAGGAAATAGCTGAGTTTCACTGTGATATTGAAAGAGACTGTCTGCAGTTCTGCCCATTTACAGTCAGTTATAGCCTTCCTAGTAAGTCTGCAACCATTTTCATACAATAAAAGGCTAAGATTTTTGCTTTTAGCTGTTATTTTCTATTACATATTTATTTTACACATATCGTGCTGAGTAACAACAAAATTCCCTCTGTATCTAAAAAACTGTTCCAGGATTAGAATAGTTACCTGAAGGTTAAATTGTATAATACCTGGAGAAAAAACAACAACATGATAGTAGTGGGACACCCTTTTATTATCCCCCACTATATCACTGTCTCCTGGTAACTCTTCTGAATTGTTGGAACCCTTTCAGTACCCACAGAGCAGCAAATTTGAAGAGAATAATTGGAATAGAAGAAAAAGCACATTCAAAGTGGGAAAACAAAGAGATATAGACAAATAAATAAACTTTAAAGTTTACAGCAGAAAATCTGAAGTGCTCTAGCTTCCATTCACATCACCACTAACAACTTCTCTATATCTACAGAGGCCAACTCCCCAAACAACCCTGTACACTTGTCTATCGCTTGACACCATCATCCTTTTAAAAAACTAGATCCCATACTTAATCTACTTATCTGCCAAGAAACACTGAGTTTTCCAAACTATCGCTACTTAAATCTCTCATTTGTCAATTGTCAATGAACAACTATGGCTGACTCTTCTTATTAGTGATATTTTCTGCCTTGGGCACATACTATCATGTGTTGCTATAAAATTTTTCACTATTTTTTGGCTTCCAACTCTTTTCTCATGGAACTTAAACATCATTCCTGTGAAAGAGAAAAAGGTCAGCAACTGACCGCCAGCGTAACTTCGTGATTAAAGAAATCATTAAGTGATTATGCCATATAACCCCTACCTAAGAAACTATGTCAGAATGCAAGTTCTATTCTTTTTAATGTCAGCCTTCTTATGCCTTCACAGTTTGCTAGCCTAGTGTAAAATCCTTGAAAACTATGCAAAAAGTTAGCAAATACTTCCTTAAGTGAAACAATGTTTTTGTCTTATCTAATCCAAATAACAGCATAAGGAATAATTCTACAACCTCCAAATAAAATCACAATTCCATTTCTGTCAATATCCAGCATTTTTTCTTATTTGATTTATGTCTATTACTTTAACAAATCAAACTAAATCAGGAGAGAAAGTACAACAAAACGTCTCTGGAGAACAACAGGAGTATTTTGATGCCTGAAATCCAGCAGATAGTAAGATTTACTAGAAACTTCATCCTACAAACATTGTAGTTATCCATCATGCATAATAAATTAACTTTGCATTTCATTAAAAATTCATACAGTCTGTTTTAGACTAACGTTGCATATATCAATGTTATCTCATCTATTTTCTTGCGTTCTGGAATATTCTACAATGTGCTACTTAAAAAAAAGAGGAAGAAATCAAAGTCTTTATAGTGCAGTGTACTAGATTTTTCCATTGTAATACAAGTCACTTCCACTCAGAGAGCTCTGAATTCAGGATTAATATGTAATAAATACACATCCACAAGTTAGTACTGAGACATAAAGGGGCTAGGGGAGAGCAGATTTTTGCTTAGCAGCTCAATCATCGAAAACACAGAATGCACTCATACAGCTATTCCAAAGGACTCCAAATATAAACAGAATTCACACTTCAAATCTTGAAAAAATATTTAGTTTTTATTAATAAGACATATAAATTAATATTTAACAACATCTGACTTGTGAACACTTTTTCATGCATGCATTTAATGTTAAAATACCTAAGAGCCCACATAGCTGTGTTTTCTTATGATTCAAGCATCTTTTCCCATAGAAGCCAGCTGGGACAATTTCTGCATAACACTGATCATGACTATGTTTTTTGAATTCTAACTTGAAATGCAAGAAAGTCCCACAGGGCTAAACGTTCAACATTATTACTGAGATTAAGCTTGGATTTCACCCTAGGAGATGATTGACATCAGCGTGACCCAAAGCAGCATTTTGCCTGAAAGGCTTGGCAGATTTAACATCAGCAAATTTCTCATACTGGCACTTGGTTACTATCATTTTTTTCCAGACAAACCCATATGTCTGGAAAAAACTCTTGAGTCAAGCATGGCATATTACAACAGCATATAGAGGATTAATTACAAGGGCTTGCTTGTCATGGATTCCCCAGATAAATCCATCACTGACATCTTCTGTTTTAAAAACAGCAGCAATTAAATATCAGTAATCAATAGCTCTGTATTTAGTCAGATTCATTTTTTAGACTAGTCGACCAGTTGGACAAAATAAAAGACTAACTGCTCTTTACAAGTAACGCACAGAGCTGAGTAACTTAACTATCTTAGAAACGATGAAGCAAAATTAATTTTCAGCTTACAGCATGTTCTCTAATATTGGTTGTGAGTAACATCTCTTGGCCTTTTAATTCATCTCCTCACATGGAACTAACGTTTGCCTTCTACTCTGTAACATGACAACCTTTACTACCTAAGAGGCAGTTGCCTTGGTTCATAGCTTTGAGAAGCAGCAGACCTCAAAAAAAACAACAACAACAACAACTCCAAACTATTCTTGTGCACGAGAACATTCCATTATGGACTCTCTCTTCTGAGAAACAAGACGCTAATATTAAGGCACTGTAGAACAGATTTATCTTCCTTGCCATTCTTGCATAAACTTTTTTAAGTCATCACAAGTTACATATAAATCTTGTTTGCTCTAGAAGAATAAGTAATGAAGTCATTGCACAAAAACACTGTAGTAATAACATCTTCAATTTTAAGCATCTACCTTTGTCCCAGCCTCTATTTTTAGCCGTTTATTTTAGTTTTCAGCAGGATATGTTGATAAAACAAGCCACTTTCCTTAATGTTGTGGCATTCTTCACTAGTACGTTTCATTCTCCCTCCCTGTAAATTCCTGTTAGCAAAAACTACATCACGTAAAACTTGGAATAAGATTCACCAGTAGAAGCGCAAGGAAGCCACTGACAAAAATCACCCTCAAGCTATAGCAGGGCTCAGACAAAGCATTTTGCTGACCCATGGGTGAAACTAGTCCAAATCCATAGGACAAGAACCTAGGAGCCTCTGTCAGGAAGGAGACACATTGAAAAAGAAACTTAAAGCCCTCTACAACTTTTCAAGTAAGAGAAAGATGTACGTAAGGAAAGCAAAAAAAAATAAAAAAAAACAAACAAAAAAACAGAGGGGCTCGCTGTCCCAGAAAAGTGGACAAATCTAACGTTCCAACACACACAGCTTATCTTTCTGTCTCACTCAAAATATAGGGATAACACCTGGGTTATTTTTTAAATTCTTTTGTTATCAGTTCTACAGATAACCACAATAAGAGACGCTTATCTTCCCTGAACAGAATGATCAAAAAGGTCAAAGTAACAGAGAAAGGAAAAGCAACCACACAACTGTTACTCCATCCAGCACTTTTTTTTTAAATACCAATGTTGCATATAATTTGAGCTAACACTGCAGTATGGAGATGATGTCTCTTTATTTTTGTCCAGTTAAGCAAATCTCTTCTTTTCACAAGTAAGTATCTCATTAATATATGCTCGGCGAGACCACCTACAATGTCATGTTCTTCTTAGGGTCTGCCTTGGGACTGGTACTCTTTAACATCTCTATCAGCAACATAGACACAGGATAGAGTGCACCTTCAGCAAGTTTGCTGATGACATCAAGCTGAGAGGTGCAGTTGATAAGGCAGAAGGAAGGGATACCGTCAAAAAGGACCTTGATAAACTCAAAAGGTGAGCCCTTGTGAACCAGTAAGGTTCAAAAAAAGCACAAGTCCAAGGTTTTGCACTCAGGCCAAGGTAATCCTAGATGTGTATACAGTATGGGAGAAGAAGAACTTGAGAACAGCGCTGCTGAGAAGGACTTGGAGGTCCTGTCAGATGAAAAACTTAACATGAGCCTCAACTGTGTGCTTGCAGCCAGGAAAGTCAATAATACCAAGTATTCCATAAGAAAAAGTGGGGCCAGCAGGGCAAGGGAAGTAATTGACCCCCTTTACACCACCCTCATGAGGCCTCAGCTAGAGCACTGCACCAATGTCTGAGGCCCCCAACACAGAAATGACGTGGAGCTTTCGGAGAGGGGTCCAGAAGAGGTCCATGAAGATGATCCAAGGGCTAGAGTACCTCTCCTATGAAGATAGGCTGAAGAAACTTGACTTGTTCAGTCTGGAGAAGAGAAGGCTGTGGGGAGACCTCATTGCAGCCATCCAATATTTCAAGGGAGTTCATAAACAGAGGGAAATAAAATTTTCTACATGGGAAGACAGTGATAGGATAAGGGCAAATGACTTTAAAACAAAGTAAGAGAAATTTAGAGTAGTTGTCAGAGGTGCATTTTTTACTGAGGGAGTGTCAAGATTATGGATGCCTAGACCGTGGAGGTGTTTAAGGCCAGGCTGGATGGACCCTGGGCAATCTGATCTGGAGCTTGGTGATCTTTGACATCCCTTCCCAAGGGACTCTATGATTCTGCTCAGTACCATTAACTGATTTACTGCATGTAGCTTGAAAGCTACTGCAACATGCAGAATAGTTTAAAAAGCAACTGGACCATTGCTCTAAAAGGACAAAAATTATGTAGACCCTGGACAACACAGTAAAATAAGCTCCAATGACTTCGCTTTATTTTTTGGTTAATGAGTTGATGCAAAAGCAATTTAGCATGAAAGTAGCACGACATGTTTATAGATAACTTTTACTCATAATTTCGCTCAGTACAGAAAAAGTAGTGCTTGATAGCACTTGAATACAATACAAGTACCTATATATTTAGGCACTTAGCCTCATTTAATTGTTGCTGGCTTATTAATTCATTATATTCTGTTTCCCATGTTGTCTATATACTACCTCATCAAAACTCTCATTCTTCTTTTTTTTTTCCTCTGGAGTTCTCAAAGCTGATCAGTGCATAGTCATCTTAACCATGCTCATCAGCAGCTATCAGTCTTCAGGAGTAAAGCTACCTAACTTTTCTAAAAGTTTTAGCAAGAGTAAATGCTTGAAATACATATATTTCATTTGAAACTAAAAACTATGACAAAAAAAGATCATAGTCATTTTTAAGACTTGTCATCCCTGTGAGACCCATGGTGATCTTCAGTCATTACAAGAATTTTAGGATGAAATTGCACATTAGATTGCCCTCCTCTGGAGTTCTAAAATGGTAGTAGACTCAAAATGCCTGAAAACTTGTTATTATCTGAACACTACTGTGAAACATTCAAAGATGCATAGAAGGAAAAATGACAATAAGAGAACAAAAAAGAAGGGCAGAAGTAAATATGCAGCATTTAATCCTGCTGCATGATTTCAGTGCAACCTGAACCAAGTTTCATTCCAAAATCTTCAGCCTTACTAAACCATGCAGGTTCTCTTCTTTCAACAAGGGAACTACAGTATTCTCAGGTCCTTGCCAGGATAATAATAGCTACTATGATATTCAGACACACAAGTATTCAGAAAGCAATAGACAGCAGGAACCTGATGAGGTTAGGACAAGTTTTCTTTCAGATCTAGTGCAGACAGAAGACTATAACTAAAAATGCAGTTACCAGTGTAGAAATACTCATTTCCTATTTGCATTTATTTCAATGCTAGGACTGCTGTCATTCAGCAGGTCCCAGTTTTTCCTCATGTTCAGTCATTCTTCTAACAGAATATAGTGATTAATAACCAATCAATACCTAGCATTTCCTTTGCAAGCATTTATTAGTATGTTCATAATACCTAGCTGAACTTGAAAGCAGCGCATTAAAACTACATTACATGTTAAACAATCATCACTGATAAAAAGAATTCATAATTTAAATGAATTTTCTTGTTACACTCCACAGAGTATTAAAACATCTATGTTAAATAAAATATTATGGTTCTAGTCAGAATTAAAGCTCTGTTGAAAGTTATGGTACTTCTCAGCAGACACATTAATGGCCACATAGCATAAGTCTTAAGCTTTCATAAACACTCATCTGCTTGTATTTTTTTTTTTTTTTTGCTTTTTTTTTGAAAAAACTCGCTCAACTGCAAAGCACACTATATGCATAGACCACAAGCAGTATGTTAAAAAGTTTTCTGAAAAAAAAAAACAACAACAACAAATCCCTCCAATGGAGAGTCAAAGATAACTAAAATGCATTGCCTAGGAGCATTATAAAATAGGTAGTCTCTGAGAGCAGGTCAGACAAGCATCTATCAGAAGTTACTTGCCTTGAAGTCACAGAAACGACATATCCGGATCCCTCTTGAGTCTAGTTTTCTATGACACAATTAGATACCTACTGAAGATAATAAAACTCTACAGAGGAAAAAGCACAATTAATAATGCTAGGGCATAGCAAGTTTACATTGTAAAAGACAGTTTTGGTTGCTTTATTCCTCAGATGTTTTTTTTTTTAAATAAATTGACGGTGTGAAAGTGATTCTAGTAGAAGGTTATTACCCTTACTAATACCAAATCTACAATTTTAATACTGAAGATAATTAGAAGAAATAAAATGTTTGCTGTCATTATTTTATTGGTAGTCTTCAGAATTCCTCAGTTTTCCTTGGTTTTAATGCACACAAACATGAATAATGTATCATGACATCAAGACTCATGATTTTCAGTAAGTCCATAATAAAGCAGGAGTTCACATTCAGACTCTGAAAAAGTCTGAGATGGGAAAAAAGGGATCCATCCCACTCAGACGAGTCTTCAAGACACCCAAATTCTTTACTGTATCTGGTCATGTTTCCATTAGTCAGCAGTAATGTGACAACTTTTTCCTCAAAGAACTAGGTCTATAAGACATACAAAAAAATTGGCAAATCAGAAATAAATTTTATAACCTAAACTAATACTTACATACGTTCTTTCATACCTTTTCCTATCCTTTACTGCAAGAAAATTGCTATGGCTTAAAAACTGAAAGAAACAAAGAGCCTTATGGGTTTGGGGATTTTTTTTTCCTATTTTTTATTTTTTTTTGTGTGTGTGTGAGTTTTTTGTTTGTTAATGAAAGAGGTTTTAAGATCACAACCTTCCACTTCTGAATTTCCCACAGGTTCACTTTGCATTTTAAAAGAATAAATGGAGGGGAAAAAAAAAAACAACATGGTAAAAAAGAGCTTTCAGATAAATGAAACGAAGTTAGACAATTAAAAACCATCTGAATAAACTCTGCAAGATCAAGAACGAAATATATAGAATATGTTTGTAGTTACGCTATTTTCGTCAGTTCTAAGTTACTACATTATTTTCACTCAAAGTCCCTATCTCCCTAAAAATACTACTGACAATTTGCCTTCATGCTGGACAGCTTTAATATCCTGTTTTACCAGGTGAACAATTTAAGTTTAATTATCCTGGTAACTGTTTGCATAAGAAATCAAGAACACAAAGAAACGAGGAAAGAACGAATGGCTACATCTTAACCTATTACGTAAAAGGAATTTATTATAAGCAAGATTACCATGACTGAGTAAAGCCTGGAAGTGTTGGGAAAGAAAAACACAGACAGGTGTAGTACTTAACAGTTTGCACACACTAATTATCTAAAACATGTTTTAATATGATGTGTAATAGAAATTTCAGCTATCATTCAGCTCTAGTATTTTTATCCTAGACAGATTTCAGCATGAATAAGTACATAAGATCAGTGATTAACACCTAACTTTCAGAGGTAACCAGAATCTTAGCTCCAAATAACGACAAACTCCATTTAGAAGTCATTCTCCTTCCTATTTCAATAATTATAGGGTGAGGTATAAACTACAAGATCATCATATTCTCAATCATACCAAAGCATGAAATTAATTTTCCTTTTCCAACATCTATAACATTAAATATCATCCATCAGAAGTTAGCTTTCTGCAATATCTTGTATTTTATGTTGTGTTTCTCTCAAGACGCAAAAGCCTTTAAATACTTCATTTCATAAATTGAAAGTGCCTATCAGGTTAATATAAATGTTTCTTCAACAGATTTCTGCTCTGGACTATACCAGATGCATCTGAAAGCTAATTGAAAAGTTTCTGAAGAAAGCTGATCTGTACACTTTCGTCGTCGGTGAACTGAACCTGATCAAATAGATCCAGGTATTAAGGGAAAAAATACAACTAACTACCTCCCTTCTCTTTTGAAATAGCATCCCTGTACAACTCCTTAAAACTATAATTCCCAGATCTCTCTGCTCTCTGTCATAGCAGTGCCGCTAAGTGACATCACAAGCCTGAGGATGCTGCGAACAGTAAGAAAAATAATCTAAAAACTCTCCATTACTTTGGATGATCAAAATTCCAGTTGTACAAATAGTGAAGAAATTTATAAACAGTTTATTATTTCATAACTGTACTGCTTCCATGAGTTGCAGCTTTGGAAGTACAAACAAACAGTGCTTGAAGGCGGTGACACCTTACCCGTTTGTTTTTTCACTGAGCTTGCTGATGGGCCTGAAGTCATTCGTAACTGTTTACTGACATTACACTCCAATGGGGTGGCACATAATAATCCAGACGACAAAACAGGCAAAACATTTTTAGCCGAATTTTTTGAATTACATTTTCATACACTCTCAGTCATTCATAGCAGAGGCTTGACCTCTGGAAAAAAAAAATGCAGAGAAAGTCTGTATTTTACATCCCATCATTCATAGATGCTTTCTATTTAAATAACTTAGCTAACAAGATTATATTGGCACAGCATAACTATCTCGAGCAGTCAGGTTTATAACCTCAATTTTGTCTTCTGATTCAAGTAAGACTTAGGTTATTACCCATGGTTTGATACTAGCTTTTGCCAGTTGTGTAATTCTTGTAAAATCTTCTGTTCGCTATCTAACAAAGTGGTTGAATGCAAAAACAGAGCACAAAAATTTTTCATTACTACCTTCTGAAGATCTCTCAATATACTGTTTTTTAGTAGATATCACTTCCCGGTTGCTTAAAAAACTTCATCCCTGCCTATAGCATATCAGTTTCGAGGCATTTCATACTCTTAATTCAAATGATCAATTTGCTACAACAGCAGTACTAGGCCAAGTACACAAATCAGAATATTTACTTCTCTCCCACAACTTATATACAACACTTTTTTTACATTAACTTTACATCTACACTACATACCTCAGCTTCTGTAACAGTACAAAAGCCACACATTTTGGCCTTACTTCTCCCATTCCTACTTAGATTGTATGAAGGGTTTTCCTCACAAAGGGAAGAATGGCAGAAAGGGATGTTTTTTATTATTCTCAGCTAGTTTAAGCCAGAGTGCTGGTGGATTACATTTCTGGTAGACACCATTTTGATACTGTTGATCCTTGTTTCTATTTAAATGACTTGATTAATTGCCCAGGGCTTATTTGTTCTCCTATTAAGACCTTTTTCTAGCAGATCTTCTGGGAAAATGTCTCAGATAGCATCAGAGTGGAAATGCTGTTGCTTCCCATGCATTTAAGACACTAGCAAGGATGAAAATGGAAATGTGAGATTCAGATTTCTGCATTAGGCATTAAATAAATTCCTTCCTGCCTTAGGGAGGTATAACAACAACACCACAACCCTAACTCACTTCCAATTTAATTTAAAAGCAGTTTTTGATGACAGAATATCTCCATATTTTAGATTCAAGACTGATTCAAATACATGCCATTGATATTTGCACCCACAATTTTTAAGGTTTCCTTATCTACAAATGCTTTTTTGTATGTAGTGCGGAAGCTAACCATTTCTCTTTCCATTTACAAGGTTGGAAAAGCAAGGAGGGAAAGAAGAGAGACAACCAACGATTCTAATAAATTGACTAAATATTCCCTTGCAGGGAAAGGCTTTTACCATTTGTTTGAATTTTTCCAATTTTCAGAGTTAACCTCTCCATTTTGTATTTCATGTTTCAGAAAGTATGCACTGAATAATAGCCTTCTCAGGTTCATGTGACTTCATTTTCCCTTACCTTAAAAAAGAGGTAGTCAAGAGTAAGAAACTCAGTGTCTACAAATTGGCTTACTTCTACGAAGTTTGTGTTTTAAACATAACGGACTTGAGCAATCTCTGCCATTGGAAATGGGTTGTACAGACTCGATGTCATTTCCGGTTAGTGACCCACGATGTATTTTCAGAAGCAGTTAAGGATAAGCAAATATAGTGATAATGACAGTTCTATCAGTACAAAATGTGCTTGCTAGTGAGGCCTCTACATGCTACTGCAGCATTGCTTCTATGGTCTGCCAACTTGTTACCACATCAAGAGAACCAAGAATTATTAGCAGCCACAAGACAAAGCTGGCTCAGCTGCTGAACTGGCAACCCTATTTTTTGCATCTTTCCACCAAAACTGATTATAGCTCAGCACTTCCTTCAACTTATCGAATGGGTCCTGCCAAACTCTAAGGGAGTTGAATCAGGTCTTTCCCTCTACTTCAGAAAGTGAGAAGTTGACTGAAAATTCCCAGAAACATCTTCCATTTCACTTGCAGTACTTGTAGTTCTAATAAGAACTGCTTCATGGGAACTGCCAATACTTAAATAATTGACTAAGCCCAATAGTTACTATCTGTGAATTACAAACATGGCTACAAACGAAGCAACAAAACAAACAAACAAACAAAAAAAACCCAGCAGAACTGCTCAGCCGTTATCCTTCAAATCGCATCCTTTCTGACTACTCAAAATGAGTTTACATTCATTGTTTTATATTTTGGGAATTAAAGAAGACATTCCAGTTTTTCCGTCCTCTCTGCTGACATAGGTTTATAAGTATTTCTCCTTCACCAATTTCGTAAAGAATATTAATTTGAAGAAACTCAATACAAAACAATACAAAATTGATTGTTGATTTCACAGCAGCATTAAAATATCAAGTCTTTCAGGTACTTGAAAGTGACTCAACTTTGTAAGACATCAATTTGCAAACATTACTTCCATCTTGAAATATCTCTGTAGCACAAGTTACAGGAGATTGAAAAAGGTAAACACCCGTCAAAAGCAATAACCTAGGGGGAAAAAATTGTAAATAAAGAACACTATAATGAAGTGTTGAGGTTGTTAAAATTTATCAATAATTATAGTACTATGACAAGAAGCCTTTTGGAGGACCTCTAGCTTTCAAATATTAAATTACGAAAGCATGAATCAGGTGTTGTTGAATATAACTGTTTTCAGAGTGTGTATCACATAATATGTTCTTGTACTATTTCACCAGGGAAGGATGTTAAATTCTTGAGCTTTTAATTTTTTCATTTCTGTAACGCTTGAATCTTAATTAACTGGTGCTAATTACATGAGTTCAAATGTCACGTGTCAAATACATACAATTTCAGATCAAGTAAAAATCATGTAAGACTGGGTAATGGCAAAAAAACAAAAGGTAGCAAGTATGAGTTCCACAGATCTCTTGGTTTTACTTGAATCATTTTATTCTCAGGTTCAGATATCAGACTTCATCACAGTTCATATCTAAGAAGATTTAAAAGAATAAGACAGGTACATAGCAGCAAATCCAAACTACTGTGCTAATTTTCACAAAGAAGGAGCTTAAGAATGCACCATTAGTGCACTAGTGAGTTTTTACTATTATTATTGGAAGGAAAACAGTTGTCTAAAACTAGACCAGGAAAGCATGAGATATTCCTATAAAGAAAGGTAGTTATAATTTCATAATTGTTCTTAATACTAATTAAAGAACTTATTTTCTGTGAACTTATTTTCTTTTCACGACCGAAGTCCGAACTATATCAAGACATCTGAGCCCCTGTGATGCACAGGCAACGTGAAAAAGACATGATGGCAAGAGGTTCTGACTTCAGACTTTTTACAGATCTGAGCTTTGGGAAACATCACCACTGTGAGGCACTGGGCACAGAGGATGTTCCACTTGAGCTAACAGAAACAACTGCACTGCTAAAGGCAGTGAACAAGAGTTTTAACAGTGCTGCTGCATAAGCAAGTGATGCAACAGTAATGTAATGCAATACCTATACAAAAAAAGTAGTTTCTTAACAGCACCTAATCCACTATTTAAAGTTCGTCTCAGCTTTCCTGAAGTAAACAAGTAAAAATGGCAGCATTTTCAGCTAATAACATTTGCAACTACACAAACATAATCTAGATGTGTCACAGCTGCACTCATGAGCCAATAATTTTCACAAGAGATCTACTGATTGCTTAAAACTTAGAACACTTTACATGTCAAGGGTAAAGTTTTCACTCTTCATTACACTCTTGTAGCTGCCCTTTATATAGTCAGCTTGATGCAACAGATTATTTTTGATTAAGCTAGCCTTGTGACATCAATAAAATGTCTTCCTTATTTGCTGACATTCAATAGCAAGTTATTTTCTCGTTTTGCTCTGTGTGTAGAAGCATTCTGAGAAAGGTTGCTGTGCATAACATGAGAGTGAACACAAAATAAGGTAACTTCCTTTTTTTTAAACAGATAAGTAAGGCTGCAAAAATCTAGAGAAGGAGGCACTAAACTGGAACAAATGATTCATTTCATCATTCCAGATCTTTAACTTATGATTAAGCGCACATATCATATACTCTTCTGTTTCAGTTATGGCCTGCTTGATACCTTTCTCCTGCTGCTTGCACTGACAACTAGTGCTGCACCTGGTTTACAGTCACCAGCAAGTGAAAGACTGACAATAACAGCTGAATGTATAAACATTACTCTGAATTGAACTTACATTAAAGTAGAATTTAAACCTTTGGGTCTCAGAACACGTTTTAAACATAGTTGAGCAATGGAAGTATCACTCTTTCCATCAATTAAGCATAAAATGGAAATACTTATGTATAAAAATGAGTAAGATCACCAAGTTCAGTACTGTCATCAGAATCAGATCAATGCATGGAAGGTAAATTATCCTACAGAAAGCTGGTATAAGTACAATCTGCTATATTTTCATCAGTTAGAAGTGACATTTTACGTGTATTCACGAATCTATTCTTTCAAATGCTGTTGGAAAACATACTTTAGTTGTACTTGCTTCATGAAAGAGAGATGAGCAACAGGAACAAGAGGCAAAAGGCATATTTCATCCAACTTGCTCAAACATAGAAAGAGTACGTTTTAGTTCACTGCCACTTCTAGATTTCTACTACATAAACAGTCCTAATGGATTATTTTGAAAGAGAAATTTAACACTGCATTCCCTTCTCCCTTCAAAACAATCAACCAATCATTCATCCAAGAATCCATTTCCAATGAAAACTATTACTAACATTTTCGATGAGTAATTAGAAAGAAATAGAGAGATATGGAATGGTAGAAGATATACCTCAGGAACAAGGGAAAAAAATAATTAACATGAAGCAAAACAGAGGAAGTCTGAAATAAAATTATATAGACTCTTTTTCTCCTGGCAAAGACTTGTATAATAGATATGTAGGTATTGACAGTCTGCTCAGTGTGTGTGTGTGTGTAAACAGTCACAAAAAACAACTTCACCATTAACTTACATTCTTAAGAAGGCAGCAGGAAAGAAATTGCAACATATGGGAAAGCTGAATATCAACTCTCCCTACTGCTGACCTACTCCATCCTTAAAACAAGCCTGCGTTAAACCATTCACAGAAATAAATACGGGATCACACGTTTAAAATAGCACGAAGAACACCCAGCCTATCCCATTTGTTATACAGCTGCCATTTTACATCTCCTATCAAACTGTTTTTTGCTTTAACAATAATTCATGTGTGTCCTTATACACACACACAGGAATGCCTGCTGTATAACTGCTTAAGCACATCAGCTACTAATATATTTTCAATACAACTCAAGTTTTTTGCTACATCAAAGTCTTCTGCCTGCAGCTGTTCCACATGGCAGATTCCCTTTTTAGTAAATGGTGCTATTTCCCAGAACAGATGCAAAAATCAAACTCTTAATGAGACTATACAATGCCACTTGATTTTAAGAACAAAATATCATTTCACACTCTGAGGCTCCATAATTCTGTATTCAAATGATGCTTTTAATTGCAAGGGGAATTCCATAACCCCAACATTCTCAGGGTAAATTACTATTTTTCCCCCTGTATCTTGAGGACAAATCCAGTATATTAACAACGTATTTTTTTCTGTATGAGCATGCTGCCACTGATATTTCAGAGCACAGTTCTAAGCTGCAGATAGAAAACCCCCGTAGCCTGCTCACTACAGCACTGGTTCTGATAAAGAGAGTATGCTATTGAGCTAGATACAGAATTTGAAGGTCAAGTTAAATGGTTCATCTATGAACTGAACATCAGGAAAATCTGATTCTAAATAAATTGATCTAAAAGTGATAAGTGCTATATATATCAATATAGAAAAGTCATTTCCAACAAGCTGTCCACATGCTCACGCTCCTTTAAGAGAAGCATTATAACCAGTGTAATCACCTTTTAAAATTTAAGACGTGTTCTACTTCGCTATATCAATTCTTATTGCCATTTACACATCTTTACACTCTGGGTGCTTCATACTACACTCCATAATAATCAGATGTTTAATTCTCAGAGATTGTGCCAGTACTGGAAACATGTACTAGGAATGCAAATCCGCTCACACCAGAGCTAACAAATCCACAGAGGACACCTGTATTTTGCTATGGAAAAACAACACAAAAGAAAATGATGAAAAATGTCACTCCACTAGAGAGAACAAAAGCTCAGCATCCTGGCCTACTTAAGGGGAAAAGCCCAGAGTGAAAGCCTCTAGCCATTAGTCAGAATGCAACAATAGAATCAGTAAAATTTACAATAGCAAATTAACAACAATTCGGCAAACAGTGGGGAAAAAAAAAATCTTTCCAAGCCAAACAAGAATAAAACAGATTTCCTATGAAACGTACTCTTGCAAATATAATAGCCTAATCCATAGAGTTTACTAGAACTGTACACAAAAACTACATAGTGAATTTATCAGACTAGTGAATTCTTATATTCATTTCTTTCTGGCAATGTAAATATATATACTGGTTTGTTCAATTTGAATTACCACTTAAAAACATTTGAATGATGTAATTAACCTGTTTATAGTTCATGATATTTACAAGAAGGAAAAACACACATTTGCTTTGAAGAAATAATACCTGTAAACTTTCAGGATATAAGCTGAAAAGTCAGTTTCTCCATAATTAAATACAATTAAGTAAACATGGCATAATGAAACAAAACAAAGAGGGGGAATTACCACTGAAGCATATACAGCTGAACTGGAAAAATAGAACAGAATTAAAAAATAGATTCTTAGAAATAGTTTTTATGTCTGTCAGCAGACATACATCAACCATGCATGCCAGACACAAAGGGTTTTGTGATTTTCTTCTCCTACCTGACCAACCTGCATAGGTCCAAAACTGTTCAGTAAAGTTTCTGAGCATTTAAGACACTTGATATTATTTACATCATGCACATACATACTGTATTTGGACTGCTAGCTTATAATTTAGGCATATATTTAAATACATCTGTTGTACGTCAAATAACGTAACTTACAAGTAGAATAAAATATAAGAAATACAGGATTTCACCTTTGATCTCTTTTACTAAAATGATTGCTTGAATACTTTTTAAAGATAATAAGAAAAAAAAGCTTCAAAACCTGCTGTAAAACAGTCCATTTTACTAACCACTAGCTCTAGGGAAACTGTATTTGGCAATCTGGTTTTCATTTAAGATATTCTTAAACATGCATTCAAGACTCTCATAGACATTAACAAAAGTTCATCAGCGTAAAACTGCTCAACAGCTACCCATCAGGTTCATACAGCTATCACAGTCAATTTTCTTTAAATAATATAACCTAAGAAATCCAAATTCTTAAAACTACAAAGTGAACATTTCTTTCCATCTCTTAAAGAACATAGGTGCGCATACAGCAATTATTAAAGTTGTACTTTGAGTACCCAAAATAAAAAATACTTCTGGTATTTAGTGGAACATAAAACAGCACTGTGTTAAAAAAAAAAAAAGCCAATACTTCATACTTGCTTACATCAACAGAACAGTACTTCTCATAAAAGTAATTATACTCTTTCCATGACTTTTTTTTTTAGATCTAGAAATGCTATACGTTAGCAAAAAAAAAAAGTCAACAAAAAATCCACCACAATTATAGGGAAGGCGATCAAAAGCCAAATCTATTACTTGGTGTTGATGAAATCCTAAGAATAAATTCTTATTTTTTTCCAGTATTGTCTCCTCAGAACATTATTATAAATTTTATTTCTTTAAACTAGTGACTTAGCAAATTACTTACCGGCAGTGTTTATGTGATCCTGTTAAGGTTTCAATCACAAAGCATTCTCCTTCATTGAGACAGTATGCAAGATCCTTGTCTTTGCATGGCTTAAAGTGCTCAGATCGCTCAGTGGAATACGTTGTAGTATCTGTAGAGAAGACAAACAAAGCAAAGAAATGCCTTAAGGATAAATGTTTTTAAACTGAATGTTTCAGAACTTCATAGAAGCAGTCTTCTTAACTTCTACTAATCAAGACAGTCTAAATGATTAACAAATAGCAACAGCACAGGGCAAGCAAACTACACTGTGATGGTAATATTCTTTGCAATAAAGCTTGTTCAAAGACTCACTAAGAAATCTTACATTTGGAAAAACTGACAGAAAAAAAAAAACTAGATTGAGGCAAAACTGAGTACAATTTCTAACTGCTTCCAATTGCCAAAGCACGCCATTCTAAAAGTTAACATTACACATTTTTTTCCTATCATCTCACATTTTTAACAAATGATTACTGTCAGTGCTGTTGAAGAAATTAATACAGGTTCATCTTCCACAATTACATTTCTTTTTAAACCAGAAGGATAACAAAGGCTTATTTTCATATTAATATAACTCAGTACAGTTTTAAATTAAAAAAAGATTATTCTTGACAAAAAAAAACCTCTCCCTCAAAACATCATACCAAAAAAAACATGCAAAGACAGAAAAATAAAGGTAAAAACAATGCTCTTTTGATACATCAATCACAAAAATCGTCCTAGAATCTAACAAAAGCAAGGCACCAAATTCATTTTGGATATATCTTCTGTAGGCGACTCTTCCTTGCAAATTAACCACACAGTCACTCTTAAGGAAGTCATTTTAAGGAAGATAGTACTAAAGGGTTTTCTTGTCATCCATCCTAAGTGGAAGAAGATAAGTAAAATACTTTTGAGAAGAGAAATAATAATAATCTATACACTAGTCCCAGAGAAGTATTTAAGTTCAAATTTCTTAGGAGGCGGGAAAAAAAAAAAAAGGAAATAAACATTAATCTTCTCCCTTCAAATAATTACACTGATTGAGAATGAGAGGTCCTGCTATACTTCCTGCTACTTTGGTGAAGACGATAATCGTATACATACTTTAGAAATACAGAGTAATAGAACTTATGAAGAAGGTACAGGCCATAAAAAACTACTCTTAATTGCTGCAAACAAGCCCTGCAGTGAAACGTATGAAATTGAATTTTAGAAACAATAAAAGATGTATGTAAATGCAAACAACAGTGATAAACATGCCTGCTGACACTGCAAGCGGGAAAAGGAATATCTTCAGGAATATTGTCCGTAGAAATAAACGGACAATAATCTTTTCAGGTCAATTTCATGCAGGAACATTAGCATTATCACTTTAAATCTCCATAATAAATTTATACACACAAGCCCACAATAATAATCTGATATATTTCCACTCCTTTTAAATAAGGAAAACTGAGGATAATATTTGCAAGCACTTGTGTTAATTATGCTGATTATCAAAAGTAACTAGATGTGTTTGATGAGCAGCATCTCAGCTCCATATACTTTAGAGAGCAGATTACTTATGTTTGGCAGCCTGCTCTGAAAAATCTGTTCATGCAGATATCCTTATGACGGTGGTCACATTACACAGACCAAAGCAATTTGAGACATCCCTACAGACCAGTAGGAAAAGTAAGGAGGCATGCAGTACCCCACAGCACATCTCTGCAGCAGCAACATACCCAGTCCCCAGAGCGCAGCAGTAAAGTAGTAGGAAGATCCTCTTCCACTCACAGTTGCCTTGTCAAGGTCAGCATTTTAAGTTTTAGATTAAATATATTATTTGAAGGCTTGGTACTGTTTTATTTTATTTACTTCTCCGTGCAGTATTACTCAAGATTAAATCAAGTACCCAGCAGAACCTGGTGCCAATTCAGCAGTGTCAGAGCACACCCAAGGCCATTCCCATGCCATTTTGCATAGAAAGAAGTGTTCATGGACATATGGCTTCATTTATTTTATTATTTTGCCTCAGAATTATTTGTGCAAGTCTAACCAGGCAGATGCGCTTGGAACCAGACACATACACACCTCCAGTCATTGCCTCAGACTGATTGCCCTTGAGAGGGGTCAAAGCTTTCTCAAAAGCTGTACTGCTAATTCTTTTAAAGAAATCAAGGAATTACTATCACTTTCCTTGAAAACAGGTGCAAAAACAGAAAAACGTAACTTGTAAGATTTCTAATAGTCAATGATGTTTTTGCTTCCATTTCACAGCTCTCTAAGGGTTAACATAAGGACAAGTCTTTTCTCCCACTAATACCTAGGGGTACAGATAAAGTTATAACTATTAAAAAAAAACAACAAAAAGAGTTTTTTCAATTTTCTTCTAGACATATTCTCATACTTGGAATATAAGTCTTCTGAAAGCTTCAAAGTCTACTGCCGCTTTTATTTCATCTTGTATTCGTAATACAACTTCTTTGTAACATATCTATTGGGCCTCATTAATACTGAAAAAAGAAGCCTAAAAAAGTTGCTTTAAACAAAAATACAGAAGGAAGAGAGCAATTGTGATACTCTACAGATTACCCAGTCTTCTCAATTCCTTTCCTAATGAATTATAGTATACTTTGCTTCTTCTGTTTGACTACTGAACTGACATTCCAATGGCCCTGTCTTTTAGAAGCTTCTTAAGTATCCACTATTTTTACTGTCATGTCAGAATATCTTTCAAGGATTCTCTTTTAATCAGCTATAAAACCTAAGCATTCACAAAATTATTTCATCTTAATTTATTCATAGTCTTTCCACATGGCTGCCAGACTCAAACATTTATAGGTAACAAAAGGGAGTCTCTGTTAAACATTCAGATGTCTTCAAATTTAGTACATAAATACCAAAAATCCATAATACCCTAAGGTCTTTCTTCCTCCCTCCAACTTTTCTTATTTTTCTTTTTTTAATTGCTAAGTGTCCAGGTGTTTCATGTAAAAGCAGCAGGGGACATTGATTTCTGACGGAATCTTCCTAACTGAAAGGGAATAAAGAATGGCTAGGTACTTTTGCTCTATTTTTACTGTCTCATTTTATCTACAAAGCTTTATGTGTAACTGTCCTACTCCAGATCTGGATATACTGCTTCCATGTCTCCAATAGCACAATGAAATGAACAAGATTTCAGGTTTCAAAGGAACGTTTGAAGATCCCTCCCATGAGTGGCTGAAAAAGACAAGTCATTCGGACGTGCTAAGACAATGTCATTAGAAAGTTTTCAGATACTATTATATTTTATCATCTTAAGATGTGCTAGCAACTTTGTATTTTTTCTGTTCTCTCATTAATTTATTTCACCATGTTTATACCAGCACAGGATGACTCATTAAAGCAAATCTATTGAATGCTCTACAAGGCATAATTAGATACTATAAATACCACCTCCCCCATTCAAGGCTACTAGAGTCATTGTTTCTAGTACTGTGCTCTGATATTAATAAACCTGTAATTAAAGAGAACAAAAGCAGGAAAAGAGAGAGCATGAAACTTAAAATACACTGGAAAACAGTAACGTACATGGCAGCTATTTCTAGGCAGTCTGCAGTAGGAACAAGCATTCCCACTCATCACATTGAGCTTGCCATATTCTGGATTTAGAAACAGATATTACTAGATACATCTCCAACAACAAATAATTTTTTGTCACTATTTTAAAAAGGATATCCTTACAGCACAGACCTCCTTGTAAATAGCTTTTCCAGATATGCAGCTGTAGCTGCCATAGAGTGACAAAAAAACGAACAATAAATAAAAAATTACTAGGAAAATAAATGAGAAGATTTTGCTTAGTCAATCTGAAGATAACAGTGTTCAGACATGTAAGTCTTTCAGGTTCACAATAACATTCACTTACGTGGGTATGGCAGCAACTTGGTGCATCAGAAGGTAGTATTTAAGACCAAACACCGGTCCCATGCTAGAGGTTACACAGTGGAAGACGACTTAGAAAATACTTAGTTTTGACTTACTATTGTGCATCATCAGCCACATAAATTATGTATCAATTAATTTAGCAAATTCTGTTATCTGTAATTGATAATTTCTATGAACTGATATAACTAAAAAAAGTGAGGTGCTAATTTTAAATCACTGATCACATTTTTAAATGCGTTACAGAAAAGGAAGCCAAAACATTAGATTTCCTCCTACCGCATAACCCCAGTTACAAAAACAAAACCTATTAAAAAATAACTTCTCCTGACAAAATGTTCATACTATGAAAGTAGTCTATGAAGTACTGAAAATTACTGAAATTAAAGTTTCCTTATCTATTATGTTGGCCCACCACATCAGAGATAGGTATTGGTGGTACTGCAGTAGAGGTTAAACTGTCACCAAATAAAGCATCACAGAAAGCTCAGAACTGGAAGGGACCTTTAAAGATCATCTAGCCCAACTCCCCTACAATGAACAGGGACATGTGCAGCTAGAACAGATAGCTCAGTTCTGTTACATTCCATTGCCAAGCAACTGATAGTAGCAGAGGGGTAATCTGACAGAACAGCAGCTGACATCTAAGTAGATGTGAAGCAAAAGCATGACACTGAATTCATTCGTGGAGAAAAAGAGTATGACAATCCATAACTAATGGTAGTGACTATCTGAAGCATAGGAGGCAAATGGATGGGGCGAGACTCTTTTCAGTGGTGTGCAGTGTTAGAACAAGGGGCAATGGGCCAAAACTGGAACACAAAGTTCCACTCTCACACTAACAACTGTGAGAGTGCCAGAGCACTGAAATGGGCTGCCCAGAAAAGTTGTGGGATTTCCCTCTCTTAAAACATTCAAAACCCATCTGGACGCTTCGTTGTGCTACCTGCTGTAAGGAACCTGCTTTAGGCAGGGGAGTTGGACAAAATGATCTCCAGAGGTCCCTTTCAACCCTCATAATTATGTGATTCTATAGCTAAATTGAAAAATACTATTTTGTAGCTAACTTTGTAGTTAAGAATTTGCTCTATGAAACACTGATTAAGTTTTCCATTACTGTTTAGCTTCCATGGAAAGAAACGGAGGCACTACTCTCAGAGCTGTCAACATATTAAAGAGTTTTCAAGCTGCTAGTGTGCTATTAGCAAAATACACTGTGCTATAGAGAGTTGCTTGCTTAATGCAAACATCTTACACACTGAGTTATGTCTTTGTTTTCATGACCTGGAAAAAGAGAAGCCAGGAAAATACCAGTGAAAATGCCCACTTCATCATAGCTTGCATCCAAAACTCAAAGGATAAGGACATAAAGCACCACTTCAGAAGTGGCCAGATAACATGTTCTATCAGAATTTGAACACTGAATCCTGAATAGCGAAGAAATAGCAGTGTGTACCTGCAGAACAGCACATCACTCATGCATTCCCCTGTACTGCTCAAACTGAAATTAGTGAAAGCTGTACAAATTTGAGATAGATCAGGAAAGAGCCCATGGAGCACAAAAGGGTTTTTCCAAAGTTCAGCGTATAAGCAATGCAGCAACAGAATTGACTAAAACTCTAAAAGGCTTTAGCATTCAATGTGAAGAGATATTTTTTAAATTGAGTCATGACAACAATTATAGCTCTAGGTGCAGAGTGTTTTGACAATCATCTGTGTATTCAGGTGGCCTTCTGTAGAGCTTCTCATTAATTGATCAGAATTAAATTCACAGAAGAATGCAGTGAAGACTCAGGGTAGCCAAATTGCACCTACAATTCCCCTCCATTGCTGTTCTCTACTTTCACCACAGCTGCCCTCAAAACTACCCAGCTGTACTGGCATCACAAGAGAAAACAGAAGTGCTGGAGCCTGAACAGCAACACTGAACCAAAAAGGGACACAGATTTGGCTTGCCATGGATGCAAAAACAGCTCTAGATAGAGTATATGAAATACAGTAGAATTCAATGACTTTCAGGCCAGCATGAAAGCAATAAAGCAAACAAAAAAAATACCTTTCCTGGGATGCAAAGTATAGTTGATGCATTGATGCGATCAAAACTTCAAAAACAAAAATAAAGCAAACAGAACAGTTTCACATAGACCAAAAGATGCTAGAAGAAAGCAAGCATAACATTAAATCTGTGCTCCGCAATGAGAAAAATTAAGAAATAAAACATTGTGTATCAAGTCTACAAGAAAAGTGCATCAGGATGTTTGTGATGAAATATTTTGGTCTTAGTTTAGGTACTGAAGAGAATGTTAGTTTGTAGTTAAGCTTAATCATTATTTATCAAGAACTCTACCAAAAATGAAAAGAAATTAAGTTGCCTTAAATCAAAATCATTTTCCCCTATTTTTCATCCTCAGCTTCAAGTGATCTCAAGAGAATTCAAATCTCATAGCTTAGGAAGGACTGCTACTTTTAACTGGATTCAGTTAGAGATCTTCATAAATAACTGAAGTCCTTCATAACTTTGTACTTTCAAATTCGTATACTGAAATGGAAATTTTAAAAGGAAATAAAAGTGCAGTGATATAAATAACTCAGTGAAGCTTAAAAGTGGGGTTGCAATCATTATTATACACAGTAAAAAGGAGAAAATATGTATTAGTGCACTAATTATTTCTGTTTCTTACATCACAAGCATCTGCTCTCAACCCTGGGCTGGTGAAGCAAGGATCAAAGGACAGACATATGACAGAGATCTGAGATCTATGTCTGTGCTGTTACATGTGAATAGTTCTACCTGCCCCCACGTGTACTGCAGCTCAGAGGCCACATTGCTGGGAAGAGACGCAGCCAGTACCTGCAGCCCACTGACTCACAGACTTCATTTTTTATTTTTTAAGTCAGCACAGACTTGCTTGCATTTCTTCTCCAGGAAGAAGCATGAGGATGCTCCAGAAAGCCTCAGGGAGAATCAAGTTATCTGCACAACTTCAGAGCAAGAGAGGTAGCAGATGGCCACTTCCACACCTTTTACTCTTCCTCCACCTTTAATTTTGAGCCTGGAATATCTCAGAGTGGGAAAAAAACCCAGAATGAACAAAACCAAACCCATTTTCTTGATTTTTATCCTTTATTCATGAAGGCCACCAAAACACAGCACTAACCCTTCAGCAGCTTATGCTACAGTGTCCAGTCACTACCCCAGATCAATGTAGACTCCAAGGTCATGCAGTTTTCACAGAAGTAAGAGACTTAGAAAATTATCAGGGCAATGTTCAGACCCCAGTGCAATAAACTGTCATGGAATATAAGTGCACTCAATCCATAATGAAAGCTTAATTTTTCTTCTCTTCCAGTTGAAGCAACTGTGATTTTTCCCTTTCCCAGCATGCTCAACAAACTCTCTACCCAGCACAGGGTTGAAGACAGCAGAGAGATAAAGTATTTTCTGTGAGACTTGTGAGGAGGTGGGAGCCTCAGTGAAGGTAGGAGGGAGTACAAGCAGGAAGGAGAGGCTCCATTCCTAACACTATTTACACAACTTAGCTTTTACACAGCTCTGAAGCTCTGGTGCCCCTTCCCAACTGTTTCATTTCATAGAGGTCCTCAACACTGCTAACACTAGCAGAAAGCTCCCAAACACCAAAGCAGTCCCAGCAATCAGAGCTTACCTCACCTGACCTTTACTATCCATCGCACACTGCCAACCTGCATTTGCTTTGCTGCCCTGTCTTCAAATGAATTTACTTCTCCACAGTTGAGAAACCTCAAATAGGTTCTAAAAACAAACAAACAAGAACACTCAACTGTCACCTAAGAATTTTACAACAACAAAAAAGATGTAAAAACGATTTCTCCGCAAACCGAACCTTCAAGTTGTTCTACAAATTGATAAATAATTTCAATTTGAAGATATGTAGCCAGACTCCCTGCTCAAAGAAGGGCTAGTTTTGATTTTAAGAGTAGGTATTCTACTGCACTGCTCCATCACTCCCATTGGGAATTCTTTTGTCCCCTTATGACTAGCTGATAACAGATAAGACAATACCCTCAAAATGATTAAGAAAACCCAAACTAAATGCTACACGATTGAAATAGTTACACTGATGCAGGAAACATTTTCTCAGTAGAAATGAAAAGCGGTTTTTAGATTTTAATCTAAGAATGGCAACTGTTTTTTCTTAATGCTTAATGTTTAGTTATGATAATTGGCCTTAAAAGACCTTTCCAAAATGTGTTAAAAATGAGATACAACGTTTAAGTCTGGCCATACACCCAAACCATTGCTCAGAAGAGCAAAGGGGACTTCATTGCTAAGTAAAAAAGGATGCAATACTCTCATAGGCAATGGGCATAGTACAAATTCTGCTTTCAACATTTCCTAACCTAACTATGATGAATACTTGAACAGCTATTCCCTGATAGAAATGACTTCTCTTTCAACTATTCAGGCCTCTCAAATGCTTTTTATCCTTACTCAGTAATCATGTCACACTGAGCAGGCCACACTCTCATGAAGTAATGGACAACTGCAATTAAATCACATTCCACAGTGCCACAGCAAACATCACCCATACTAAAGCAAACTTCCTTTTATTTTGGGAAAAATCTGCAGTAACTAATATTTGTAAGTCTTCATATACTCATACACCATAGAACCAGAAAGTTCTTCTGGAAGCAAACCATTGCATGATTTTATAGCTCATTTCAATCATTTGCAATTTCCTTAAAGTTCCACAGGAATTTCCGAGTAATATGTTCTAGATACTTTATGAATTATTTCTAGAAAACGATAAAGTACTGTAGACTAAAAATAGACATATAAAGGAAATAAAAGAATTTTACAAGTTACATAGGAAAAAAAATAAAAACTCTGCAACATGAAAATATTCATTATCAAGAAGCTATTAGTACTCTGACTTTTTCCATGGAGTTCAAGTAGGTCAAATAATGCACTGAATAGAAATGAAGAAATGCAATTTTAACTCTAACCTTCTGTATTATTCCTAGGTAGACAACTGTCTGTGTTATTCACTACTGCATTTATCATTCTGACATCTTTGTGGTCCAGAGATGCAAAGTCAGGCTATGAAATATTGACATTATACCCAGAAGTTCCTTTCATAAAGAATTCCATGTCTTCATTTTATATATATATAATCTTATTTTCTTCTTATTCTCCTAATTTAGGTTTCTAGAACAGAAAGGGGACAGGTTTGAGAAGGTAAAGTGTCTTTGCAGGAGTTCCTGGCCTGTTAGCGTGTGCAGTAGATCTCGCAAAATTTCTCCGGCAAGCATAACATATTTCTGGCTGGCAGCAACGTGGTACTGAGGGAAGCACACGTGCTGTGAATCCTCTCGACCTTTCTTCCATCACACAACAATAAACTACTCAGCTGTATAGCACAGCACTTTCCTATGCAAATAACATGGAAAGGTAAATTACCTTCAACTTTGCAATGCAATTCCACAGCATTTCAATATAGCAGATTGCAAGGGAACTGTGCTAAGAGACATACAGTGGGATTCACAAGTAGGTAACCATAGCTTCCCAAACTGGCAGTTAAGTATTCTGGTTAGGACTGTGTTCAGTTAGAAATATTAGGGGCACTGTACGTAGTGACACAACACCTGTACAATTATTTCATCTTGTTTTAACAAAAAATATTCTATTTCTGTGATTCAAATTGAAGTCACCGCCTAACATCTGAGACAGTCTTCTTATGCTAAACTCTGCAATGTATTATGTTGGTTCAAAAGGAGCTTAAAAAAACAGAAATTTTGTGACTTGGGTTCTTATAATCAGAATAGAGAGTATTAGCAGAATAAACTAATATTCCTATATATAATATAGGTATATATAGATAGATATCTATATCTAAATATCTGCCTTGCTAACTAGGAACAAAGGAGTAAAGGTAGGTGACATGAAGTTAACAACAATAACACAAGAGGTTTCTGTAGAGACAAGGCCCTTGTAGGCCCATAGCTACCAATACAACTGGGGGACAACAGGGTAAACTACAAATTAAACTTGGTCAGACCTACTGCGTTCCCGCTCTGTTTTCACAAGCCAGAGTGTTTTATATAAAGCAATATTTGAAAGTGTGCTCTATACACTCAATCTGCTCTACAGATCTAATTTTATAGGCTGTCAGCACACTCATCCTGAGAAAAGCAACACAAGTCCCGTATCTAATAGATTCAGTACCTGAGAAGCAAATTTCAAAAGATGCAATTCACAAAATCACTACTTGAAAACAATATATTAAAACTGTGGATTTTAATGTTACATTACGAGTTAATATTACGTTCCTCCTTGAATGCAGGTGGTTTACAGCAAGGCTGACTGGTAGGCAACAGAAACAAACACAGCTTCTTCATATAGAGCTACTGAGAGGATAAAGCACCTGAAACTCAATTAATGCAAGAACTACTTGCCTACCACACTCAAGAACCCCTACAGTAGCTATCTCCTGCAACAATTAAGAAGAAACTTGATCTAATTGTTAAGCAGTGACAACAAGCTAACAAACCATCACTACAACTCTCCAAAGCATCTTTCACACTCTGTCAGCTCCTTTGAAGACCTCAGCACCAGAAGCATAAGAAGCATTGAAACATTAGAAAGAGCCTGCACATATTCATTGACTTAATGAATACATAGTACCATGCTAGCATCTTTTTTTTTTTTCTTTTTGCTGTGTAAAACAAATGTTCTTCAGGGTGAGTTTCTAACAGTATAAATACCAACGCTACAGAAACCCAAATCTATAATGCAAACAGCAAGATAGAACGAATTTACCTTACTTTCACAAAAGAGGGTAAAATGATGGTTAACACAACAGATTTGCATGCTGCAAATACTTACCATTTGATCTCATATTTTGTCAAATGCATCAGTTTCTCCTATCTCAGACTAGGAAAGAACAGGAATGAAATTTGTAACAGCTTCTCCTTCTCCCTCTAAGAAATATACAAATCCAGCCTCATCCTTCAGTCTTCTCCACTGTCTAACTGCTTTAGATGATACAAACTACACACCACTGTAGCAACCTTTTATCAATAAAAGCATTTTGGCAAGAAAATAACCTTGAAGTACAAAATATCTTCAGTTTTCTCACACTGAAGAATCAATTAAGTGCTAACCCAAGCATTTATCCTTGTTTCCTCATAGTGAGCATGGAATTTCACGCTGAAGTTGCATCTCTGTTTCGCTACTTGTCTTAATTCAGTACACAGTTGAAACAAATGCTATCTCCTACCTTGGGCAATATCACATGCATTTTGTGTCTCACTGTACCAGTCTGGTGGTTGCAAAGCAGTCAGCTTGCCAGCACTAAACAAAACAGCTTCAAGTTCAACAAATCAGCACCGTTGGTGTCTGATATAGCGAAAGTAAGGGGGAGGAGAGTAGCTGCAAGATGGTACTGACAACTTCATTTCTACTCCTCTGCAAATTAAATGTAGGCTGGGGCACAGGAACGGAATGAGACAGAAAGTGGGACTGCAGGTACTGGTTGACTAAAGATATTAGTTCGTTAAAGAAAAAGCCAATTAAACTACAACTTTAAGTTACAGACTGTAGCATTAACAATGCCCCCAGAATCACAAGATTATAACAACACATGTCCAGTTTTGTAAATGCAACACTTAATACCTCCATTGGCAACCTGACATCACTTTATGATCTCTCAATCAGAAAACTCATCATATTCACTGCTCTAGTGCTATGAAATTTGAGAGAAATATACAGAAGCAACAGCTGCGATCAATGGAATATGAGCCTGCACTATAAGCAATTAACAGATAACTGAGTAATAAAAGGTAACAAAAAATACATCATCCTCTTTTGATGCATCTAATTCTTATTTAGTGCTAAAATACAGGGAACATACATAGCCACTATGGAATAACTGCTCTCACTTACATCGCTTGTACATCCTTCAACCCGTTAACCAGAAAAATAAACACAATATTTCACAGCCAACCATTGTGTTGAGCTATTTTAATGACATTTCATAACTAGTAGGAGATTTATCGTCTGTTCTGAAGCTGCCCAGTAGGCAGCTAACATAGCATTACTGCAGCTGTCTCAGAATTTGTCACGTTACAAAGCTGACTCAGATAACAATTTTGTGCCAGAACATTTTTGGCGGCAGTAGCAATAATCCTAGTAATATCCCCTCTGGAGAGCACAACTGTTACTCTTGGAAGTGAGGAAAAGGACAACAAAAAGATAAATCAGCTGATAAAAGAAGCTGGCCTCAAAATACTGCAGTAATCTTTGTCAGAAGTTCAAAGGAGATGAATCCGAATGCTAATCAACTCCTCCAGCAGCATCACATTTCTAGTTTGTAGCAGTAAGTCCAGACACTAACACTTGCAGTGCGCAGTATTTCTCTCCCTCCTTTTCCACCCATGTTGTTTTCTAAGCAATTCTCACATAATGTTGCTCAGGTCACAGGGGAGCATGAGAATATCTAATATAGACACTTAATTATTTGAGGTTTTAAATATCAAGGAGAGTATGTTCAGACAGTGGACCTTCACAGCTATTTATCACATAGTCCGGACACTTTCAATTTTAGTGCACACCTGGGCAAAGAAAGATAAATTTTCAGCTATTCCCAAAGAAACATGAACATGACTTCCTCTACAGGCCATCTGTGCAACTGCTCACCTATGTAAATCTTCACAAGGTAAAGATAGGTTTATTTGCACAAGTCCTGACCAAGGATAACAGAAATGAGTGCGGAATTAGAAGCATAGGTAAAGAAAAAGAGAAAAAAAAAAGTCAGATGACAAAGCACGATTTCCTCACATTTATATTACTTAAAAAAGCAAGTTTGAAAAGCAACTTAAAATAGGATGGATAAAGAAGGATGGATGAGAAATCTAACAAAAACGCAGAAAGCCCAAAGAAAGCATATCCACACAAGCAGGCACGTTAAGTCTACTCAGGAAATGATGTAATTCACAAAGTAAAATGAAAATCTTTTTTAAATATTTTACATAGTAAAAAACGAAATTTGGATTGCCTCAAGAATCCAGAAGTATTAATCAAAAAATGTTATTTCATTTAGTGTTGAAATAGCCAGTACATACTTAAGAATCCAATATTTATATACAAATCTTTTTACATCGACATACAATACGATTTCATAAGTAGGAGCTTACAGTTAAACTCCAGCAAGCATACCACCACTCTCCATTACACTTAGAAACAAAACCAATCTGATTAATGTTATTAACATCATTTGTTATATGTTGAAAAAAATATATACACACACACTCACATTATATATACAAAAAAATACCCTAACAGTTAAGTTGAAAGTACTCATTCCAACTGAAATTTGCAAACCATTTTAATTCTAATCTGTATTTATTTGTTATAAGAGTGCCTTTTGCATTTTTTATATTGCATCAGTGTTCAGTTTCTTTCTGATATCAATGAAATTAGATAATGCACTCAGAAACAGCAGATGACATGCAATAGTTTGGATTTAATTAAAACCTGAGCAAAAAACTAAGGAATCCTGGGAGATAAGGAAACCTAAGCAGGCAATCCAAATTTCTCTGAAATGTTAGTAAATGAAAAATTTTTGCTTCAATTGCCTGTTGTATTGAAATAGCCATCTTTTGGTTAGGAAAAGGCTTAACTAGTACCAAAGCTATTCAAACAGATCACATGCCACCCTCCTCCTCAAGCAGCCAATGGCATGTACAACATGCACGTATATCCAGATCTAGGAAAGGATGCAATCAATTTCTTTCTTTCAAGCTCATCTTATTTTTGCTGCAACAGCCTCTGTACGGTGCCGAAAGCTAGACTAAACTGGAACAAGCCAGAATAGTCTTCAGATTATCCAGTTTGCGTTAGCAACCCAGCAGGCACCTGGCAACTAAAAATTAATATAAAAAACATTATTAATATAAAAAACAACTGAAATGGTGAAAATACTGTTTTACTTCCCTTTTGGCAGTTTGCATCTTTCCATTTGCCAGCTACTCTATTTTCTTTCTTTTTCTACTTCCTCTGAATGATTATGTTTCGTTGTTGTTTAGGTTGTTCATGCATTTACTTTTGCTATTGCCTTAATACCCTCCAATGCCCAGACAATAGATCCTGCTAGTTTTCTTCCTACTAGATGATTAGGACTTCCCAGACAGAGTGATCGCATGCAGTCTTTGTTACTCAATCTGTACATTCACTACAAGTAGAAACTGAGCAAGGTGGAAGCTAGAGGGTACAGCAAGACACAGCACATGGGTGTCTGTAAGTAACGTAGCTCCAGATGAGTTGTGGGAATTCTGCATCAAACACTAAAGGAGCAATATGCCCTGCCACACCTTTATTGACTAGGGCAGCAAACTCATCTGTGTGTATGCACAAGACATGAATGGAGATCTCTGCACAGTTTCATGGTGTATCTGAGGTAAAGGTGGAAGGAAGAGGGTTTAGAGTACCACAAACTGAACTGCACCAAAATTGAACATTATTGCACACAGAAGCACCAGAAGACAACACAAGAAAATTTGGATTTTCAGACATTCTTTAGGGTTAAATAAAGTCTCTATAGGCAACAGTAAAGCCCACAGTTGTCTTCTCACACCATTTTTACAACTTCTTAAATTAATATATTTGATTACTGTCAATAACTGGGACACTAAAAATTTAAATCTTCATAGTCATAATTTACTTAACATGGCCCATTAGTGTTGCTAATGATAATTTCAGTGATATTACATAACAAGCAAGTGATGCTGTATTTCTCCACTCACAATTGCGCATTCAGACTAAGGTCACACTTCTGAGGAACCTTGCTTCCAGTAGTGCTTTTCAGCTCAGAATCTACAGTGTCCTTCTGCATTCAACAACACAATGCTACATGTTCTGCAGATTTCTCTAGGCTCATACTTCATCATGGAGTTATCAAGCAGAAGCAAGATTTCTGCAAACAATTAGGCAAGCAGCTGAAATCTCATACATTGATGAAATTTTGGTTACACTTCAGCCTTGTAACAGCTGCAGCCATATTCACAATATTTAAAGAAAATCTCAACTTCAGTCTTGCAAAGATTTGCTTCTGTGTGCAAGTTTTTCCTGCCCTATTTTAGGAGTCAGAAAGGACTCATCATATCTCTTGCTCTCAGGGTGAAGCTTAATTTTTAATGAATTGTAATTAGGAACTGAAGCACCACTCTCTGTCCACCCCCATATTGCTTACAACTCCAGCAACTCTCATTTCACTGTTCCCTTCCCCTCTCCTTCAGCACTGCAGAGATAATGTACGTGCAGGGCCCTCCCATCTCTTCACAGAATTAGACTGATGAATAAACCAGGGACAAATCAGGAAGCTATTCAGATTATGGCATTATTTCAAAAGCTGTTTACTTCAGACGTTCCTTGAAATGAGAGCAGAAATCTGAAGAGAATTATTTTTTAACCAATTTTCTTATCTGGGACACATTCTAAAGAGTGAGAGCTTAAAAGAGTTGAGATTTCAGCATTCTAGACTACACTGAAAATCAAAAGACAGCAAAATCCAGGACAGAATCTGCCCTAAAAGAGTAGCTGAAATTCTCACCCTCTGTACACGGGTGTTGGCCATAGTACCATGTGAAAAACTTGATATTATTTGTCAAGTTCCAGGGATATGGGAAAGTACTTCACAAAAAACATGATGTCATCACTGACTTCTAAGTTTTGTCTCTCTAGATTTCAAAGCAAAAAAAAAAAAAAAAGCACACAACAACAAGAAATCCACAGACATAGAGTACCTTGCATAGGTTCACAACACATACAGGACTTCTCAGGTAAATCCTACCCCATTCCCATCTCTCAGTCCATTTGTCTCTGGTTTTTATTAAAGGACCAATAATTGAAAAATTTAGCCAGCAATCATTTCAAACATCTAAACTTTTAATATCATATGCATATTTATGACATAGCAATGAGTTAAAAAAAAAATAACTTTCTTATTTATTTGCTATAGACAAGCAACTTACAACTTACTTGCTTCCAGACTGCCTTCAAACTGAATGTATGTTCAAACTGAATATCAGTGTTGCCCAAGAGTTCCATTGGAACAGAGAGCGTATACTAGGTGTTTGCAGAAGTGCAAAAATTTAGACTACTGCATGCTCTATGCTTGATTATTTATAGAGACAAGTGCCATCAGTAGGAACCTCTGACCATTATCAAGCACAGATCCTGCAAATAACTAGACTTATAACTTGTTCATCTCATCACGCGGTTTTTAATCAAATTTCAGTTCCCCATGTGTATGGATGCATTCTTCCACATAAACACACTCTGACTTGCTTGCTTATGAACACAGAAGTTGTGTAGGATCAGATTTATGGGATGGATTCCCAGTAAACAATTTTGGCATACCTTTTAATTCTCATATATGGAAAGGAGAATTTAAGAAGGACTAAAAAATTATTCTGTCCTTCAGCTGGTGTTTATTTACTGTAACATATAACCCTCCCTAGTGTTTCAGTAAGGAAGCATCAAATGGACAAACAAAATTGGGCATGTACATTTTTAGTATAGCATAATTTTAGCCAGACTCAAAATTTCCTCCTCTGATGAGAGAAAGTGTATACTTAGTTAGAGTACAACAGCGTGTATTAGCTTTGGGTACCTCTAGCAATGTATTTCAAGAACCACAGAAGTTCACTTAAATACACATAATAGAAAAAAAAAACAGCAGAAAGTACCTTCATTATTTTCAATCACAGCAAACATGGTATGCCAAAGGCTTCACAACAGTGTGAATGATCTTTGCGATATTAGAAACATTTAGAAATCCACAATTTGTGATAACCAGTTAGACAGAATATTCACTGGGTTTATTTGCTATAACTTAAGCATTCATACCCGAACTGTGTTTATAATACACTGCTGATGGCAGCTAACATGCTAACTTGCTTTAATTTAATAAGACAAGGCAAACTTTAGTACAGATATTGCTAAAGGATTTCTTTTTCCACCTACTAGATGCAAGTTTAGCTATTCAATTGAAAACAAAGTCTGGAAAACACTTCTCCTCATGACAGCTCTCTGACCTCATGGATACACCACAGGCCTATCAAGGGAGTGTAAAGGCTAGAAAATAAAGACCACTCTTCTTCACAAAAAAAATTTTTGGAAGATTTGAATATGTTGTATCACTTCCATTTCCATCCTCTTTTTGTCAATGCAGAATGGTGTGACTAGAATTTGTTTTCTAAATTTTCCCTTTACAGAGACTTCTAACTCCACAAATTCAAATCTCATCTTGGTAGAGGTCATTTTTCATCCAAATTAGAGGAAGAAAAACAAATCCAAATCAGAATTAAAGTCTCAATAAAGCATGTAACAACAGCACCTAAAATAATTCAGAATAGAAAAAAGCACGTTTTGGAAGGTCAGCATTTGACAAGTGCCCCTTTTCCTCAAACAGCATCACTTGTTTGGCTGCAGCCTCCTATTCACACCTGCCGGGAACACTACAAGCCTAGCAGTGACAGGGGCTGATGGCAAACTCTGGCAGTACAAGCAAGAAAACACAAGAAAAAGGGAAGTTTCACTTGAAGAAATAGCATAGAGATAGACCTTGTCCTGAAATAACAGTAATACAAATCAAAATAAAAAGGAGAGAAGCATTATTATTAACCTTGAACAGAAACGTGAGTAAGTGAACCACAGCAAAGCTAAGCGATTCACTGGATATGACACAGAGTTTACAGCAGAGCTGGAAAAGAAACCAGGAATACATGAATTATTTATGATCTACTGCCTCATGAAATCTATTTTCACTAAAATAACAGTAAACGAGAATGGGCATCCCAGGCACCAGTCCCTAATAAAACTTAGCTAGAGTCAGAAGAAAAATTTACTGTAAGAGATCTGTGAAATATCCTGGTAAATAACTAGCTACTTCTCATCCCAAATCAGAGAACATGTATAGAGGTATTAAAATTGTAAAGGATCTTGGGAAGTAAACTAGACATCACAGAAGATCCACCCTAAAATCGGCTGTTTCAAGAGAGACTGACTCTAGACATGCATCTCTCATGCTTGTGAAAACCACGTCAGGATATTCAGAGAGTATAACAAGGTTCCCAGTCACCTTCTTTGGAAGCATCTGGAAAAGCAACCAGATGAAATAATAACTGAGTAACAGAAGAAATTACTTGGAAACTATTTTAAGATTAATGGGAATAGATATACTTCATACATTCAAGAAAATAGATTTTGCAATATTGTGAGAAGTATTTTTTTACTTAATTTTTCTTCTCTTCAAAAAAATAAAAAAAAAGAAATAACAAATCAATGTTACAAAAAAATTTTTCAAATGCCTGTTCTTAAGATAACAGCAATGGTGGTGGATCTGTAAACCTTAAAACAAATTAAGCGTTTATTCCACAGAATACTTCCTAGCGATCACTGTCATTTATTCCTGTGAAAGAGTCCAAAACATGCCCCGTGTAATTTTGGTCCTTTGATTGCTTTCAGTCAAGCAACTTGCCCAGAGAGAACATCTGAATTACCACCTATTGAAAAGGTATATCACCTATATCTATATCACCTACTGAATTATCACCTATTGAAAAGGGCATTATCTCTCACCCATTTGGTTTGCATTTGTGGATTGCTGGTCAGACCTCTTCACCTGTGCAGAATAGAAACTGTTGATGAAGCAGTAAATATTTGCTTATCGGATACAACAACAAAAAATGAATTGTGAGTACAAGTCAATGTTAATTACTATAGATACTCAGCCAAATATTTGCTTTTCAAAAGCAACCAAAAAGAAAAAAATAGCAAAAAAAACTAACACAAAAATCCACCAGGTACAGGGGGAACCAGGGGGGTTCCAACACACAGCCCAGTGTCTTGCTTTGCATGAGACTGCTTTGTTGGTGGTCAACTGAAAACTGAGATGTTCTACTTTTTCTGACCTGTAGTTATGCTGACTGTAATGCACCTGAAATGAGGACGTGTCCTCAGTCTGGAGGCATAGCAAGCAGCTACGGCACTTACTGAAGTCCCAGTTGTACAGCACTGCCAAACAACTCTGCCAACCACCTGAGTAACAAGTGCTTTGTAATTCAGTTCTAGCAAATGCAAAAGCCCAGCAATCACCCCACATAACCACAAAACCTACCACCTGTAGCTCAAGGCAAAAATTAAGCATTTAATCAGAAGACAGTCAACAGTTTATTCTTCATATTAAACTTCATATTAAACAAAAAAGGAGTATTTTCTTGCTTCTCCTCTACACCATCTGGCATGCTACCTCCTCCAGACAAAGTAGAACCCCTGTGTAACTCCTTAGCATCTTCAGGTCATCTGTTTTTGCATCATACATATTACAGACATATATATAAATGCACATGTATATCTATGTATTGGTAAATAAACATATTATAATAAACATTACTTTGTGTACACAAAGCAGAAAAAAATCTCAAACAAAGAATGCTCCCACTACTGAGAGATTTCTGTTCATCAGCCTGGTCTTGATTTAAGTCACTGATTAATTACAACATGCCTAATTCAAGGTATTCAGAAATGACAGTGTGGAACAAAAAACAACTAACTCTATTCACCCATTGCAATCTTCAGTGACGTACCACACCCAAGATCAGGTTACCAGCATACATAGGACCATTCATTGCACCTGCTTGAAATGAAGTCTCAGATAATCTGCCTGCAAACCAGGATGCAGGTGTGCATCACTTTAAGGCAGACTCTTACAGTACTCCCTATAGTACAGGGCTCCTTAGCATTTGGATACCAGCAGGCAGATGTACATTCACATCCTCTGTTTCCACAGATTTCCAGGCGTGCAGTTGTCAGATATCCATGCAACAAGCACTCTGAGCATCCACTCAAGCTGAGAAACATATTTTGAAAGCTATCCACTACTTGGAAAGAAAAAAAAAAAAACATGGAAAGCAGATGCCTTGCATATCTGACACTAAGGTTATGACTTTGGTTTGCACATACATACCCTCTTATTTTAAAAATAAAATCAGATGGAAATCTATTCCAGTGCATTTGTACAGCGGGTGATTCATCTAATCAGTTTTCTCTTGTGCAGTTTGATTTGCTAAGTAGTTGCAAATGCAAGTACCCCTTAAACTGTTTTACAGCATTATTCTGAGGTAGTTACATGAGTATGAGCTGCAATTTATTCCCTCCAAAGGGCAGAACTCTGCAAAGTATTACAGATATTGGGCTGCATCCTTACTTCCCTTGACATATCTTCAATACAGAAAGGCCAGCCCACGTCTCCATGTCTGGGGAGCAAGATTGCCTTTTCAGTGGGCTACCAGTGGTTCTTTGGAGATGGGGGTGATGAAAAATGGACGCGAATATTCACAAAATCAGCTAGTCCTGATGTTCTGGCCTCAGAGCAATCAATATTTAGAGAAGTTTTTGAAAGACAGACCATTTAAACATCACATTGGCATTCACATTTAGATTGTACTTACTACCATTCCATTTCCTTGGTATTGGCATCCCTTCACCAATTTGTGGTCAGCAGACTTAGCTATTCAAATTACACTAACTGAGGGATCTGCAGCATTTTTTGTTCACTGGTTTGAAGACTCATGGTGTGACTGAGGGACAGATTAAACAGTTCCAAGAGCTGAATCCAGCCTACAGATGATGCCTCTGGCTCTGCATGTGTACACTGCGCTGACTGTAATGAGCCCTACACTAATTATGTCTCCTGCTGGCATCACTGAATCTCAGAAGCATGAAGCTCTGGACAACTAAGTGCGAAAATGTTCTCAGGTTACTGCAGCATGTGATGAGCTGCTGTGAGAGCAAGCTATATATGCAAACTAGCTGCATTCATTACTGCTCTCATCTGCAGTAAGAAGATAGCAAGGCTGATTTCCATCAGCATTTTTCAGATGCCAGTTGTTTACACTCAATACTTACAAGTTCTAATGATAATCAAGAACCATTTTAGCATACAACCACCTTTCCCTCCCACTTAAGAGCTTTAATCTGAAGGATATTAAAAAGAACAGGAGCTACACAAGGTTTGTAGCTTACTCAAGGCTGCAGAGCAAACAGGGAGAATTGCAGTTCTGTGAGGCAATTACCAGAAAACAGCTATCAGGCACTGACTCTTGGTTTTCAATTTTCAGAGATAGGATCCCAGGCTTCAGTGTGATAATCCATTCTTTGGTGATGTTTTTACTTGTTGGGGTTTTTTTGTTCATTTGTTTTGTTTTACATTTGGTTGGAAATAGGGAGGGGAAAACACCACAAATAACAAAAGATTAGGATAGCTTTCCAGTTAACTGCCATTTATCAAAGTTCTTTTTCTGAAACTGTAAGCATCAGGACACGTACTATGCATCTGCACCACAGTACTGGTTATCCTTCCCATCATAGCTAGGATTTCAGTTTCTGAAATGCAGTATTTTGTTCATAATCTGATGATATTATCTACTAACCCTACAATTACTTATCTTGAATGATATGGAATTTTAATTGAAACACTGTTCCCAGTTCCTTCACTACTTAGTAAGCTGGCATACTGATACTGTAAATGGTATTTTTAGTTAGAATAGCCTTCTTGAAGTGATAGTGTTTGAAGTACATAAACATATGTGGAGTATTATATGCTATGTTGCTCTAGCTGTCAGAGTCAACACGATTTTTGAGGGTCAAAGCCATTTGTATGGTTTGCACTTAACATACATAAGCATAACCAGGGATTGAATTAACAGGCAAGTAATTGGTAGGGCTTCCTCTTATTTTTATGGAAGAATTATATAATAAGTATGTTTCAGCTTCACCTTCTTCAAGGACGATAACTTCCTACACTCAGAAAAAAAAGTTACGCATAATACCTTAAGAACTCACAGCTCCAGAAATTAAATCATTTTTAAAGAAAGGGGAGTATTAAACTGATATCACCCAAGACTTAATGAAATGTGAGGCATTAGCATTTGTCAGCAATAGAACTACATGTCCGCAGGCAAGAGGTATTCGGTTCAAACTTGGTTTAGCATGACATCCTCACAAATTGACAAAAATAAACAACTGATAGCATTCCCAGGCATTTCTCAACCTTTTATAAAAAACTGTTTCCTCTTTTCTTAGGTTCCATCTGACTGGTTTTATTTTTGGACTCTGACTTTAGGACAATTTCTTCATATCTTCATTTCATATTTGAGTAACTCAAATATACTGTCACCCTTCCACAAAAGGAACAAACGAAAATACAACAGAAAAACAGCATATTCTAAGCACGCTAGATGCCAACTGAGATAACATTCTTTGCAATACATAATGCCAGTTTTCATAATGTTAACGTTTCCACGTCAGTCGGTATATAAATGGCAGCTTTCAGAAGGCACTCTGTTGGCTCAAGTTCATTTCCACTGAAAAGATTTACTTTGTCAGTAAGAGACTAATAATGTTCCTTCTGAAATCTCTGGTATCAGTCTGTGATATTAGGTATGAGGATTTAGGTGTTAAACTCTATCACTATACATGATTGAGTTTAAAAGTACGGTTTTTCAGTTAAAGAACTTGGTCAAAAATCTTGCAATTAAACATACAGCTAAGAGAACTTAATGATGATGCTGCCCCAAATGTTGCATACGTGGCTAAAATAGAATTCTATACTAATTTCTCAGAAATAGTAGAATTCAGAGTAGCTTCTCAATATTAGACACAGATTATGAAGACAGTTTTCCTTAGTACATCGATCTGAAACCTCCCAAGCCTTTTCTGTTATTAGACTGCAACCTGTTTTACAGATAAGATCACAGATTTAGATTAAGATTCAGACAAACAGACAAACTAGCAGACCATATTTGTGATCCAATGATCCATTACAGGAATTCATACTACTTGTCAGTAGTTTAGCTGGCCAGCAGCATAAGGTAGCTCTTACTTCAGCAGTAGTAACCTGAAGGCTGTCAGTCTGACTGGAGCTGAGCTGCATCTTGAACGCGTGTGGTTGAAGACCATTCTGCAGAACAGCATCTGCTTTTCCATAACCAAGGCTTTGCCAACCTTCTACCTGTCCGGAGGTGCTTGTAATATAGATAAATGTTCTGATCATACAACACTACAACACCTCTTGTGAAACAGAGCATAACAGTGTGGATTAAAATACGAAACGAAGTCAAAATGTCTAGAATTTGCCGTGAAAATCCCTAGCTTCTTTTCAAGCAGCTGCAAACGTTCATTTCTTAGGTTACCCTGCCCTCCCAGCTCCCATACAGTCTACAGTGAAATCAAAAGAAATCTGGTTTGGCTCTGGTTGTAAAGCCATTTAGATGCCAAATTACTGTTGAAAAAGAAAGAAGTCCCTATGAACCCACTTTTCGTCAGCAAGTAAGAACTGTTCAGTACTGAACAGAATATGACAAATAATTTCAGGCATGATCTCTATAACATAGAGATCTAGATCATCATTCTTCCACAGTCAGATGTATCAAAGACACATGGACAGTCAGCCATTGTCCCCCTACCCCCAACACAGCAGCTCACACATCATGCCACGAACTCCAGGGAAGTTTCCATCATATGATGATGAGACCCACATTCCATGAATCCAACTGGTGATGGATTATTTTAATTCATGTATAGTTTTGTAGTTGTTTTATACAAACAAAAAAGCATATACAGTGACTACTTCCTACAAATCTCTGCACTCTCTCAGTTTATCCCACAGCACTGGTTCCCAACACTACCAATCCATTTGGGTTTCACTATCAGTCATTTGTTATGTAATGTACTAATGTACTGAAAGGAGAAAAACTGTCTTATATTAAGAAAGAAAAAGTTACCACTCAGACATCCATAGTCAAATCATTAGAGTCTCATTCCCAACTAGAGCAGCTTCATACTTTCTGACTTCCTCTTCAGGACCCAGCTTCTTACTATTTGGACATTATGTAAATGAAAATTATCTGCAAAAAATTTTAAGGTTTTTTCTTCATATATGCCACACGACTTCCATCATTACACTACAAGAATAAGCCAAAGGAGGAAGTAGGCTTATGCCTTCCAAATAGAAAGCCCACATATCTACATAACTTTTTAAAAAGAGTTATTTCTTTCAAAAGATACAATTATGTTCAATAATGATGAGGTGACGTGCTCCATGAAGTACGCACTCACTGAAACACGTAGAACACTAGTAGCTAATAGACAAACCAGAGGTCTATAAAAAATAAATTGTTCTTTCCCAAATAGATTAGAGGCTTGTGACCAATGAAACAAAGTAATCAGGCACAGGCTTTAGACAAGTGAGAAGTCCAGGACATTATCTGTAGCCGTAAACACCCAACTGAGGACACAGAGGAGATGCTGCAATAATTCTAAAAATTGGGGTTATAGATAAGCACACACATACTCCCTTTGACTTAATTCTTAACACTTACCTAACTACTTCTGTGTAAATAAGCACCCTCGTTTTCTGCAGTTCAGTGCTCAGTAAAACTGTAACATACAGACATATTGCATAGTCACATCTTCAATGAGTTTTAAGATTTTGTTTACAGCTCTACAACCAGTTGTAATTCAACTGAAATCGTGTATAAATCACCTAGAAATGTAGCCACAATTAAAGTAAAAGCTGATCTGCACAAAAATTTGTATTAAAAAAAGGTCAAGTATCTTTATAAAACAGGAAGATAGTGAAAGAGTTATCACTTCCTATAAATCTAACATTAGATTTATATGTTTAAAATGTTTCTACATATACATACATATAGTATAACATACTATTCACAAAAAATACTATCACTCACTAGACATCTTTTTGGCAATACTTAACTGGTTGCTCATGGAGAACAGACAATAGAAGGTTAGTAAATTTCAGACCTATTTAAAAAGAATAAAATAATTTGTTTTCACACTTGCAAAATCAAAATAGCATATTTATTTTTAGGTCAGTTTATTCTGGATTCAACAACTTCAGCATGCTTGTCCAAATTTCTCTGATCACTGCAGATGTCTTCCTCTCCACAAAATATTTGTCCAGGTGTTTTATAGCCCTCTTCCTTGCAGGCCCCTAGCCCTTTCACCAAGAGTCTCCTGTGATAAAAGGCCTTCGCTCTACAGTTCTTCACTACTGTGCAGCCGGGCCCTTTGCTCTCCCTCCATGCTTTCAAACAGATAACAGAGATAAATCTGTAGGCAATACCCTTTCCAGCTGAGGGCTAGATAGTAGACAATTTCTTATCTTCTTTTACAAATGCCTATACTCAGTGATCCGTGCACACAGATACTGCGATTCAACCCTGTTTATTTGGGAACATGGCCAAACAGCTGATTAGGCAGGAAGTAAAACCCACAATCAGCAGCTGGTGTAAGACACTGCAGCTATTTGCTCAGTAACACAGGTCATTCTAAAACCAAGGCAATTCTTCTGGCAAACAGGTCCATGCTGAAGTGGTGAAATAGCACCTGCCATGACCTTACTGTAGTGTAACAGAAGAAAGATGCTAAATCTCTTCTTACCAGTGCTCATTGTTATAAGCGGAGATTTCTGGTTTAGCAGAGAAAAAAAGAAAAAAATGGCAATCATTCATTTATGTCTTCATGGTGCAGCCTGACACATCAGAAGAAAGGCATGTTTGTCAAAAAGTCTAATAGTTTTCAAATTACATCACTGTCACCTTTGACAGTGTCAATGTACTTAGATATCTGAAGGCCAATTACTGCTGAATTAAGTAGTTCAGTAGGATCAATAAATAACGAATAATTCATCAGCATCATTTAAAGACATACTTTTAAATTTGAATTTCATGTTTTCTACATATTTATGCTCAAATCTGGGGAAAACAATAGTAACTGAAGAAGACTAATAGTTGGTGTACATAGATGAAGAAATCATTATTCTAAAATAAGATACTATGTGGCATTTCACTAAATATAACAAAATAAATACCATCTCATGTGGTAGTGAGGCTGTTCAAATTCATTTTGGAAAGTGATAAACCAAAAATAGGACTCAACACTGTTTAAAAGAAAATACAGATAAATGAAAACACCACACTCACTGAACAACATACAGCATACCAAAGAAAATACACAAGAAACAAACAAACTGGCTAAGTCACATTGTCTCATTATAGAATTGATACACAGAAATAATTCTTTCTGAAATGCAAGTAAATCACGCCAGACAGACAACTTGCTTAAATACACGCCCGGGCACAGTAAGAGTTTTTTGCCTGCACAGCCCATTGATCAACAAGTGAAAATGCCACAGTGGCTTGACCGTATATAAAACTCTTGTGTAAGTCAGTAAAGGGGAAAAACCTTAGGGAAACCAATAATCCAGACTGATTTGAAAGGGGCACCACAGCACCAGCCCAAAGCAGCAAGTACCGCCTGGGTCTCTGCAAGGATCCCACCACAGCCCAAAGTTTCTTACAATGCCCATAGCTGGGCCCATCAGCTGCTTTGGGATGAGGCGGCCACATGACAAACTTAGTCCTCTTATACAGCAAATCAAAGAAAACAATGGAGCATTACAACACAGTTGTACTTAGAAGAATTGTTTCATTTCTAACTACAAGATTTGATCAGAAAAAGCAAGACCATACAGCTACAATCACAATGGTGACTTAAAAACAAAAATAGTCTAAAAACCTCAAGCAAGTACACAAAAGAAAAAGAATACACATTGGAACTGAACAGTCACACAAAAGGGACCTTTCTTATTAAATACGATTCAAATGATGTATTTCAGAGTGTAAATACAAAAACACTACCACGAATCCATCCACAGCAGTTCTCTTGTCAATCCTCATTTCACAGCTACTTATGACAAGGTCCTTTTGTGAATGAACAAAATAAGAAGTTACGTGCAAATCTTCTCAAAAGAATACAATCTTTCTGATTGAGACAATTAAGTCAGATAACTGACTCGGGTTTGATTATTTAATCAAACAAATAACTTCTCACAACAGCCCTTCATCTCTTGGTCTCTAACTCACTTCTGACTAAACCATTTTTTCAGGTTCAGTGAATGGGTGTTTTCACTTCAGATATTAAAGTCTGCAGAACACAATTTTGTATACAAGTCTTTGTACAAAGACCAAGGACAGATAAACAGGCTGAAACACAAGAGGTGTGACAGGAGTTATGAGAGAGCTGGAAATCTTCTGCAATGATGTAGCTCCACTACTTATTCAAGCATCAGATATAACTCATGTGGGGAGGAGGATCCATCACACTTTCCTCACATACAGGGACACAAGATACATGATCCACGTTCATATACACAAAACATACCTCTTCTAAACAAACCAGCATATATAGTTCTGGCTTTCGGAACTATTATATAACAAACACACCAAGGAATTCATTCCTTATAGAAGGAAGCCAAACTTTCGAAACAGATTTACAGGGTGTTAGCTGGACAGGGTTGGTAAACAAGGTTACTGTGGACAAACTAATGCATACTGAAGGCCTGAAGGTGAAAAAAGTGCACATCAAAACTGCACATTCTAGAATGAAATGCTGTCCGTTTCTATTAAGTGGAAGAACTTTCTACTTAAGTTCTTAGAACCACAATAATCATTTTGGGTATTGAATATTAGACCCACAATATTCTTCTGTGGGAAACAGCTGTACAAGTGTCCTCTTGGATCAGATGCAATTTACAAGCTCTTAAATATCCTTCCATTAAACATTAAAAGTGCAGCCTTGCATTCTGCTGGCTCCTATCCTCTATATGTTACACAGTAACCATCCCTCTGAGAGCGATTACTCACAACCTCACAGCTACCAGCCAATCTCATCACTTCCTTGAAAACATGAGACCAGTACCTTCATTTGTACTATTTTGCCATCCTATTACTTTATCAATGCATGTTTCAATGCCACACAAGAGAAGTCTCTCAATTCCATTTAGAAAAGAAGCTACTGTATTGGGAGAGGGAGGAGGAACACTGATTTTCATATGAAAGATGACAAATAAGAATATTATGCCCTGGAGCGTGTTCAGAGAAGGGCAACAAAACCGGTGAGGGGTCTGGAGCACAAGTCTTATGAGGAGCGGCTGAGGGAGCTGGGATTGTTTAGTCTGGAGAAAAGGAGGCTCAGAGGGGACCTTATTGCACTCTACCACTTCCTGAAGTGGGGTTGTGGTGAGGAGGGGGTTGGCCTCTTCTCCCAGATAACTAATGACAGGACAAGAGGGAACGGCCACAAGTTGCGCCGGGGAAGATTTAGATTAGATTTGAGGAATCATTTTTTCTCTGAAAGAGTGGTCAGGCACCGGAACGGCCTGCCTAGGGAGGTGGTTGAGGCACCATCCCTAGCGCTGTTCAAGAAGCGTTTAGATGAGGTGCTAAGGGATTTGATTTAGTAGTTTAGTGGATAGGGATGGTGATAGGAGGATGGTTGGACTAGATGATCTTGTAGGTCCTTTCCAATCTAATGTATCTATGAAACTATGAATCTATTACTGTTCTTCGCTAAGTACTGAATGCATTTTCTTTCACCTTTAACCTTACTGCTCTGTTCTTATTTCTTCAAAATGATGTCTAAGCATCTACAGAGTATTCTGCTTAGATCAATGGTCCTCAGTACTCTGAAACACAAATCTGCAGTTATTAAACAGCACTATGTACTTTCAGATATTCAGACACACAAGACTATTCCAACGCTTCATACTGAAAACCTGTTCTTTCAAGCTAGAAATACAAACTCTATGTTAAATCCTGAAGTTGACAGTATTCCAGTAATTGAATAACAATTTAAAATAACTGTAAAAAGCTCGAAAAGTTCAGACTCATCTTTTACTTGCTTTCTTTCAAGACAGTAATGAGTTAAGAATTTAAAATATCCTCCCCACACTCTTGGTTTGTCTCTTTTCTATTCCCCACAGCTCTAAGGGGAAAATTAAAGCTTGTGTCAGATTTTTCTACTGAAACATTCAGGCAACTTCAGAAGTCTTTGAAACGCCAATTTAATCACTAAGATATATGTTTTTTTTCATAAATATGAAAGGACTTTCAAGAATTCATAGGCTTATAGAAGTAGACATTTGTTGAAAAAGCTTTCTAATGGCGAAGAGACTTACAGAACAGATTACTTAATGAGGCAATGACACTTATCAGTGACAGCTGATCTCAATTTCTATTTTATTATTCAAATAAGTGCACATAAAATAAGCATAGGAATAGGAAAATATGGTGATTTCACTTAAAAGGTTTTGATTATATAAATTTATTTTCACATAGATTTCATGTAGAGTACAGATTTAAGCATTTTCACAGCAATATTTTGCAATGAGCCTGTCCCACTATCTCATCAGAATAATCATCCCAGGGCAGAGCATCTGAAACGCACATGTATGTGGCAGGGTTGTCTTACAGTAATAATACCAGTAGTTCCATGAATAATGACATACCACTTCCAAAATATAAATCTAATTTGCTTTCCAGAGCAAACATGACTAGTGATAACCTAGAAACACTTTAATACAACTATCTATCAATTAGGATACCTTGCTTTATTTTCCCATCTGTTCCTTTTAATTGACATCTTAATTTTTACCTGTTAGAAAAATCCATCAGAAAACTATTCCTTGAAATACACATGTTTGAATCTGAACATACTTCCTAACTTAAAGTACTTTTTTTTTTTTCCAAGTCTTACTGAGTATAGATATTTACTTTTATCCTTCCTAGTGATGCTAGAGCAAAATTTATGGAATAAACAAACAAAAATCTGTGTGGAAGCAGAAAAAAGCTCTAGAGATAATTGAAGAGATGTACATAAAGAATTGTCAGCTTCTGACCAGTCTGACAGGTTGGTTTGTTCATGTTAAATAAAATCTGAAGGTATTCTTTGAGCTCTACTATATTTTCTGCAGAATTAATTTATCCCAGAACAGCAGCCTTTGAAATCACAGCATGGTCAAAAAAGCAGTCTTCCATTTACCTGATCAAGACAGCACTTGCACTGGAATTAGTAGCAGGACAAAACTTCTGCATCCTCTCCTTTGTACAAAAACAGAGATAGCACGGCACACCATGTCCACAAGTTCCTGACCACCAGTGAGCACCACACGTGGCTCACTGTCCAAACTTGGCTGGTGTGTCACGCAGAGCACCACACACACAGCAAGCCTGAGGTAACTGTTCTGACACGATTTACCTGCTGGCCCTGCTCAGCAGCAATTACAGCTTCTACAGAGCACATCCCCAGAAATGATTACTCACAAACATCTCTAAATTATGTTTCAAATTATTTTATTTTCATTTTTCTCCCCCTGCTGCACCAATCTCACGAGGATGATCAGGAATTTTACTCTTATAGTGATTTTCCACTGGAAGTTTGCTTGGAATTAGACTGAAATTGTGTAGAAGTGAAATTTTAGCATTGCCATTTTTTTCCACTGCTAAATGAACAGGCTGGACTGCATTCTGTTCTCATCTGCAACTCCACACTTGTTCTTGAGACGTTCAGAAAAAACCTCTGATCTCTCTCTGCATTTATGAGTTGTTTCTCTTTCTTCCAAAGCAATTCTACATATTTATTTGTGTCAGTTTTCATAATGCCCACGCACATCTCCTTTGAACTTGTAAAAATAAGAGTAATTCATGAGTACTAGGAAGACATCCCATAAAAACTAAATACAGTCTAATGTAATGGTAACATATTACTCAGAAGCATAACTAGAGATATTTCACATGCATTATCACATTTATTACGAATGCTTTGAAATGTCAGGTACACATGAAGGATGCTGATATACACAATTATCTTAGCACAGAGAAATCAAACAACCTAACACAGCCCTCAAATACCAGCTTAAAGTCCTTGCCTGAAGTTGTTCACATATTAATGGGGTGGTCACTGATGTACATACTCAGATAAGTATAGTAGCCTCTCTGCTTTTTTGACAAAATTGTCTGTAAGCATTTTGAGATGCCCTTCCAGTTTCCTTCTAACTTTTATAAATGCAGTCAGACCTGCACGTGAACCTGCTGTTGAGTAGAATTGAGTGCTGTATTTAGGAAAGACACACTCTTATATCTCCTGTAGCCCATAATCACTGAATATAAAAGTCAGACTTAAGCAACAAAAAACGTAGGAAGATACAACTCTTCTTTTTAAGGAGCTGAGATATTAGATGCACAGTATCTTACAATGTGGAAAAAATCGTATGGTGATGCATTCCAGCAAACCCTATTCCTCCTTCAGATAATTTTAGGGTTGTTAAAAAGTGACATATTTAAGAGCACTTGAAAATAAAATTACTATTCATCCATAACATCTACAGCACAGGAACAGTGGCTGGAAGCCAAGATGGTACCTGTACTTCAAGAACCTATCCACACATATAATCAATGAGAATAAGTTTACAACCAATATGGACTCAGGTTGCACATACGTTATGAAACACAAAGCTACTGTAATAATGCACACGGTTCAAATAGTTTCCCTTATACCTTATATTCCCAACTAACACAGAGCAGGAGGGAACGAGTAAAACTTTAGCAAGTACTATACCACATCACTGTAGTTCTATCTTCTATTAACCCTTGCATTTTCTCAGTGCTAGCTGTTTAAGAAAATATTATTAGTATGCAAACTACTGAAAAGCCTTTTCATTTTCCATCCTGATATTTTCTCTTGTGAAAAGAGGCAAACAGAATAATACTCACTCAAAACATATTGAAAGAATTGATGGATATAAATTGAAGATCAGTAGTATTTACTTACACCTGGAACACCAACCCCTAAGGTCAAAACTCACCAATTCTTTGCTCTTTAAAGAATATAAATTAACACTAAGTGTTGAATGCTTTACAGTGACATAAATGCAAGCTTATGAGTTTGTTCACCTAAGTGGTTCAATGACAGACAAATTCTCAGCAAACGCAACACTAAACGTGCAAAAGTTGATCAGAAATACTTGATTCTAAGGCTTCCAAGGAAGAAGACTTCCTGACATATTGTTATTTAATGGAAGTTTTAAAAGATCTAATTTCATAAAACATCTTGAAAAGAAACACATATCAATTCCCTCATCTGCAAGGCCTTCAGGAGCATAGTTTGTCTTTAACACTGTCACATGGCAAAAGAAACATAAGAGAATTTAGGTGGAAAGGCTCAACCTCTACAGCCATACCACCATCTCCTCTGATACTGAGGGCCAACAAAATAAATTAGGAGGCATTACTTTTGGAGCAGCCCCCTAGGAATTACATTGACATTACAATTCTGCAGTAGTTAATAATCAATCCTTTCTGTTTACTGAGAACTTAATCGACAGCTACATAAAATCTTCTACAGCACTAGAACAATTCCTCAATTTAGATTTGAGGAGAAAATTTTTCTCTGAAAGAGTGGTCAGGCACTGGAATGGCCTGCCTAGGGAGGTGGTTGAGGCACCATCCCTAGCGCTGTTCAAGAAGCGTTTAGATGAGGTGCTAAGGGATTTGGTTTAGTAGTTTAGTGGGTAGGGATGGGGATAGGAGGATGGTTGGACTAGATGATCTTGTAGGTCCTTTCCAACCTAATGCATCTATGAATCTATGAATTCAAACTCAATTTTAAGGGTATACTTTGTGGATTTCTGTAACTTGCTCAAAACTCTCCCAGTGAACTTTCCACAATTTCTGCAGTCCTTGACGCAGTATTCTTCATTGCTATTGATTCCACCAGGATGGTAAAGGAAACTCGAGCATTTTTGCTATCATACCACAAAACACACAATTTTCTTCATATCCCTTAGTTACGTAAACACAGTGTATTCAGCTAGGGTCTTAGAAACATATGATCTTGTAGGTCCTTTCCAACCTAATGCTAAAATTATCTGAAGGAGAGAGATTGCACACAGCAAATCTCTCTCAGTCTTAATGCAAATGAAAACAAGAAACGTTACTATTAAAATAGAATTGAGTAACTGTTGAAGGCTGATGTATGGCATTATTTTTAGTCCAGTAAAGAGTATTTCGAATACCCACCTATGCAGCAAAGAAGTGTTTTGGCTTCGTCCACTCTCCATTTTTTTCTGAAAACACCATTTTAACCAATGAAACTATGCAGCAACAAAGTAAGCAATTAAATGAAATATTTTCTCTTGAAGCTTAAATAACCTTGCCAGCAACCTAAATATAAGTAGAAACTATATTACAAGTATTATGGCCTTTACAACAAAATTCCTTAAAGTTTTCCTTGAAGACATCTGTACATCTAAAGAATAATCTCTCTGTAGCCCAGTTGAGTTGAAGAGCATTCAAAGTGTGCTCCCTGAGGATGAACAAATGACACAGGGTATTTTATACTGCTAGGAGCAACTGGTATGTCTAAAACGGATCATGTGGTGCTGGGTATACTGCCTCGGCAGGCAAGAGTCACGTGCATTTCCACAGATACGCAAAAGAAAAGCAAATAATCAACAACCTCTTTGAAATATATTAAGACAATGGGCAGATTCACGGGCAGGGGGCTTTTCAAAAAAAATCAGCATTACCCTTTTTCTTCTAAAGAAACAAGAACTCTGAGGCTCTCCATACACCACAGTGCTGCATTTGGCCTGCCCAGCTTTTTTCACTTCCTTGCTTTTTGCCACTCCCCTTCCTGAAAGGATTTTTTGTGGCACACAGGTTCCCTATCAACCAGTAAATTATTCATGACTGAACAAGTCTAATGCTTCATTTATTTTCTACTCTGCACTTCAATAGCTTCCTTAAACATCTTTCCAGAGCTTGGTATTTTACACCTCTGTTTCACTGTCTATACGATTATACCTTCTAGGCTTACAATTACCCTCTTGGTATCTGAACAGCTTCAGCTTAATGCATTTCTGATATACTTTGAGTACAAATGCTCCGAAGTCACCTGCACATCCCCACAGATTTTACTTAAACTGTAGTAAGAAAGAAAATCAAGAAGTCACAGATCTTGCCTTCTGTAACTTCTTTCCCAACTTCAGGTTGTAAGGATAATCCACTAATGCACTTCTGTAATACCTGTTATAATCCATTAATTTAGTACTGACTCCCATTCTAGAACATGCTGTTCACCTGAGAAATCAAATCCCCTCTTAAGAAATGGCCAAGTAATATCCTGATTAGAGTAATATTAAAAGCAAATAGGAATTATAACTAGTTGGTAAATACCTATAGGATTTAACTGAAGCTTTAGTGTGCACACAATAGACTTACACCTACAGGAATTATAGCTTCTCACTGTTCTTAGCATACAGAGCCTTTTAGAGCCCAACTCTAAAACTTCAGATTGCATGACTAGATAGTCTGGACTCTAAGATTTTACATTCTGCTTGATATCCCAGTCCAGTGTGGTTTTGTCTGATTCATTTTCCTATGACATAGTAGGGAAACAACATAGAATTTCTCCTGACATGAGACACAGCATGAGGTGGAAAAAAAAAAAGGTATCAAAAACCCTTGGGATGCTTTATGACTGAAAGAAAATGGGCACTAACCAGGGGCTGCAAGCTGACAGTTTGGTTCAACTTGCTGCTGCAGCTTTCACAGGACCAGCAGCAGACCCAGGGGCTGGTGCCTTCAGAATCTGCTGTTTACAGCCACACTGAGTTGCTGCCCTCACTGCCCTACAGCCACAGACCAGCCTCAAAAGGCAACGCTGTACACACATATATAACCCAGAACTACAGATTACATTTTTATGTTTTTAACAAAGAGACTGCAAAAGTATCTAACTTTAGAGACGCACATGTGCTTTGACAGAGTTCAGAAACTACACAATTATTTCATGTTTTACATGAGAATCACTAAAGAGAATTCATTTCCAACATCTTTTTGACTTAAATTCGATGCTTCTCTCATTTATACTACCACCTCCTCCTTATGAATATGCTGCCATTTTAATTGGGGTGGAGGGAAGGGCAAAACTATTAAGGCAAAAATATTGCTTATTTCATGGAACACAGCAGGTGAAGACCTGTAAGCTTCACAACTGTATTTGCCATCACATAGTTTGATGGAGACTACATATAAACACAGTGCAAATAACAATGAGAAGATTTGTCAAGGAACCAATTCTAGACATGTCAATAGCAAAACAAAGACTTCAGCATAGACTCAACTGCAGAATGCAATTCAGGAGGACAGAGTATTTACTTTAAATAGTAGTGCAGTGAAAACAGGCAGGTAGCACACGTGCACTGTAAGCTACAAACACTGCAGCTTAACCTTCAAAATCAACTTTACGAGAACAAACATGCAAGCGGAACAACAACATGAGATGCTGAAGGGCACAGAGCTCCTTCCAAAAATAAACACCCCTGATTATTTTCATCTTTTTGTTACCAGTACCAGAATAAAAGTGGGATACGGACTCAAAAATGATAGGGTTTCTTTCACCAATCAAGGTGATGGAGTGTTAGAATTTATTCACAGTAACTAAAAATTACTGTGAGAATGGCTTTGGAACTGAAAAACTCGAGTGTAGGCTCAGGATCCTATACTACATCCACTGACACAACATGTGATGTATTAATTTCAACACACTTCAGATAAATAGTATAACGCTTCTTCCTGTAAAAGCTTCAGCATAGAAGAAATATTTCACATGAAATTATTCTCTTCAATTGAAGGACAACTAATCATCCTCAAGGTCTTGCAATGAAAAAAAATAAGAAAACACATACACCCTGACCCCTCAACTCTTGCTTAACCACTTAAGTACAAATATCTGCTCAAATGTCCCAGTACTTTCTATCTTCCTATCATAAAGGCACTACTGTTATCGTACCGAGTAGCACTACAATGCTATTTATCCCCTCAAGATTAAAAAAAAATCCAAAATTAACATTATTTTTCAGTTAAAATTCACATTACATTCAGTGAAATGTGATGTTTACAAATACAACTTACATAACTTGAACTACAGTAAGCATAACCAGAGTCCATTATTTTCCAAGTTCCTCACTGCATTTTTCCTTTCCTTATTTATTTTTTTTAAAGTTATGTAGGTTATTAACATTACTACATGAATGTAATATTCTTTATTCATAACGTGATGTTGAAGGAGTAGGAAAGACAAACCTATGCTGAAGTAGCACTGCCATTTAAAACACAGTTGGCAAGCTGGCACTAAGTGTAGCACGCTGCAGGTGACAAATGACAGGAGCACAGTGCTGCCAGCACTATCCACAACACATCTGCAAAGCCCATGAGCACAGCAGGAACAGTGCTGTCTGTAAAAGACACCTCTTCCAGAGGAAGGTCAGTGCTGATGAGGACCAAGATACACAGGCAGCATGCCACAGTGACAGATGTGCACTCAGCTTATCGAGCATTACGGACCGACCTGGCAGAGGTCTGCAAAGGGGGGGGGGGGGGCAGTGAAGGCAGTGGGTTATGAACAGCAGAGAGATTGATTCAATAGAAGCACTAGAAGTTAGAGCTTTTTTTTTTTTCCTTGAAGCAAGGGATGCTCTTAAGTGGCTTAAGTGGCCACTGTTGCTTTTACTATTTTGCTGAATCACTGCAGTTAAAAGTCCTTTTAGCATAACCATTCTGCAACAGAAAGCAATAATGCACATGCTTAAATACTATTTCTTTAGTATACTTTTCTAAAAGACATTACACCATGTTAAAATGAAAAAAAATTGCCTAGGTGAATAGCCTAGGAGAACATCAACACTGGCAAGGTTCAAAGGTACCACTAAAATGAAATCCCCAGAATTGTACTGAGCATACAACACATCCACTCTGTGTAAGTGCTTTTCTATTTTCAAGTATGCACTAGCAACACAATCACCACCACAATAACTATTAGCACTAGTTGCTTCTTCCACTATTTACTTCAGCATTTTGATCTGTGTTTTACACATAATAAAAACAAAAGCTCCTTCTATGACAACTTCAAAAACCTTTCCCAGAACAAATATTCTTGCTGGAATCTTGTCACATACTGATAGAGTGAATGGACAGAAGCAGAGCAGGCAAGAGAACTTTGACTAGGATCCCAAAAAAGGTATGCATTTTGTGTTTTACACTATTTACAACTGCTTTACACAATGCAGAATATCAAAATGAAGGGTTTTGATTTGTATTTTTTTAAACACCACCTTTTCAAAAAATGCTGTGTGACATTAACTTAAAAAAAAATAAAAGATTTCTCCACTGTCCCAAAAAAAAACAGTTCCTGGAAAGAAATGGCTTTTTCTGAGAGTAACAGTGCAATCTGCACCCACTGGTAATAATAAGTAGCAGATTATTCCTCTTGTTGGCATTTAACAGCAACAAAGAAACATGGGACTTTTGTAACCAGATATCAAATAGAAGACACTAAGAAATACAACTGTCCAGCAGTCTCCTTTTCTAAGAGGAATTAACTTCTGCTGTTACAATAATTAAATGATTGCTTGGTCAAAAAAACGTTCTTGATATGCTAAATGTGCTGTTACTTCTGCTCCTCTTTTGTCTTTTCTGACCTCACATGAGCAGTCAACTTCAGCAGAACACAAGAGCAAGAACAGTGGTAGCCAATTATTAATGTCACTGTTCGTGTATCCATATTTCACAACTCATACATCTGCGAATAGCTTACACACAAGAGATACTTAGGTAAATATTTCCAGCAGTCACCTAACCTCAAGCAAGTGCTGACTTCCACCTTTTATGCTACTCTGAGGGAGAGGTCCAGTAATTGACATACTTGCATTTAAACTTAGTACATTTAAAAAAAAAAAAAAAAGCATTCACGAGAAAAGTACTTTTAAATTTTTCTTCACTAAACAACAACAAAAAAAATAGGACAAGGGGGAATGGTTTTAAAATTAAAACAAAGGTTTTAGACAAAGATAATATGCTAGGAAGAAATTCCTTACTTGGAGAGCAGTGAGGCCTTGGCACAGGCTGTCTGGAGAAGCCATGGATGCCCCATCCCTACAGGTATTCAAGACTAGGTCAGATGGAATCCCAGGCAGCCTGATCAGATGAGTGACAACCCTGGCCATGGCAGGGGGTTGAACTTGATGACCTTTAAGGTCACCTTCAACCTAATTCACCCTACAATTAAGGAAAGAAAAACACACACACAAAAAAAAAAAAACAACAAAAAAACCCTGACATGCCCCCTTACTCTTTTGCCTAAAAAATACTTCCCCTTTCATAACACACTACTTCTGGCAAAAAGACATGATTTCTTTGCCCAACAAGTGATTCCCACATGAACTTACCCCATATTATACAACTCAATATCTCAGATTGAGAAAATTCACTATTAAATGTCAGTTGACAGACATTAATACGGCAAGACAGCAATGAGAAAACTCTGAAAAAGCATAATAAAACATCACTGTCATTCTAACAATCAACACTAAAAGTCACTTGGTGACAAAGAAGAGAAGAGACAAGAAAATCTAAACCGGTATGATAATACTACGTTAATTACTGTGACATTACATCTATCAGAAATACTTGCAGCCAGATTTTGCCAGTTATAGCAGTTCAGAAGTAATATTACAAAAAAAATGCAATCAACCAAAACAAACATTTGAACTGTGTATATAGGGGAGCAGGGTTAAAAAAAATAAAAACAATACAAAGTCCAAGCAATGGAAGCATGCTTCCACTTGACAAACATTTAAAGAATGTTTTTTCTGTGAAGTTTCAAGTTGAACAATATTGGGTAACAATTACAAGAGACCTAAGAGCCACGCCTGCAGCAGTCTCTAGCACACACTACACCCTGTGTTCAAGTTTCCAACAACGTTTCTGAACAAAGTTTCCAACTACTTCATAGCATTGCTATTCCTCTATGAGTTAATAGTTAGGTGATATCTGCATGTGGAAAGATGAAATCAGAATAGCTATTTTCCAGTTAAGCTGGGACTGAAACTACAGCTCTGCAAATTAACATTAAGCAATGACCTTTCTCACTTTGAGCGTGGATTCCCCGTAATTTCACTTCTCTGCTAATTAAAATGGACTCCAAGTGGAAATAAAAAGACCAGAGACCACTAATTTGCACTGCAAATAAGAGCAAAAATTACAGTAATTTTACATGTGCATACAGTAATAGCTACATAACTGTATAAAAGCACTACATATGAAAAATAGATTAAATATTTTAAATATCTTCTATTTTAAGATATCATTTTTAAGATGCTTCAGCATCTCACTGATCACTCCCAAGCACCCTGAGCTTGCTAACCTCACCAACTCATTTGACACTGCGTCTCCTTTCCCATGCTCGACTCAGAAGTCAAAACAGCCCCTACAGAAGCAACTAGCAGTTCTTTTAGTTTTCACTGCTGACAGTAACAATCTTAAACAATACATTTTTTACTTCAGAGCTTATAAAAAGATTTGAAACACTGTGAGCTTGTAAAATAATTGATAATCACCAGAAAAGAATCCCAGTTTCCATACCCAACTACAATTTGAAAAGCAACTTACTCCCACAAAGGAAAAAAGAATGAATTAAATGAATTAAAAATCATTGCTAATCAGAACAGCTACCATCATGCCATCTGTTTCAACAAGTCCTCCAAGAAGTTTTGTTTTCTTTACATTTCTCTACATAGGCCATAAGATTAAACACGAAAAAAAACCCAAGACCTTGCAGATATCACAACAGGGTCATCCAGTTTTCAGAAATGCTTAACATCTGAACATCTCATCAACTTTAAAACATACTGTTACCTAAACTTAGGAGGACAAAACAAACAGCTCAGTTCTGCTTGAGTGACCCCCTCAGAATTTACCTGAAAAACGCTTTCCTACAAGTTCGCGATGCACTCTCAGCATTTCCCTACATCTCTTCTGCTTCTTCGGCCCCCTCTCCAGCCTCCCACGCACACTTCTGCTGCCTTTTTAATGTTACTTTTATTCTTCTGTGTACTTTAATTAAACTCAAGAAGCTTTTCAAGTTTTCTATTAAATAAAAGCATATCTTGCACACCAGGTGGGCAATTACAAGTACTCACTGCATTGCTTGAGAATTTTTTCAAATTAACTTGCCTAGATCTTGTAAAAGTAGGAACACATCATTAGGCAGCAATGAAATTCAAAGGATACATTAAGAAAAGTGAGACAACCACATTTTGCCTACTTTGAAGATGCAAACAAAACAGTTGATAGAGCCACTACACATTACTGAGTAGGGGAGGTGAATACCAATAAGACCAGTGAAATCAGTTTTTAGGAATGCACTATTTTGACAGTTACATTTGAAGACCTAGTTACTGCTTTCCTCTTTTCCCTGCCAGAATTTTTTTGGCAACAGTATTAGCCTATTGCGAGTCAAATGAGATACCTACTGAAACAAGCTAATTCAAAGCAAAACACACTGAAACCAAAACAGTAGTTTCTAGTTCTGCAAAATATGAAAGCACTTATTTAGTATTTCATGCCCAGTTGTGGTGGTAAAACAACCAAAAATTAAGCAAAGACTGTGCAGAATCAGTAAGTAATTCACCAGGCAAACATGACAGGCCCTTTCTGCCAAGAGAGGCAGATAATCAGCTCGACAGCACCTCTCTGAACAGAATCAAACAGCAAGCTGAATACGCTGTTTCTGCAAGTAAAACGAAGATAAAACACCAGCATCTCACTCAGCATTTTTCTTAGATGTCTTGTAAAGCCAAGCATCCAGCTATCAATACAGGGTATTGGCCCATTTATCGCCAGTACATCAACTTGGAAAATTCATGGCAATCCATTTGAGCAGAGTTGTTTAATCTCAGTTTCGTTGCTGTTGTCAAATTAATTATGTATAAAAACCACTATAAACAAAGTGTGTAAGTCCAGAGGCACAGTGATCAATGCCCCTGAATAATCAGACAAAAAAAAATCACAGAGAATTGGTAAAAAGCGTCATATGAACACGTTCTAGTTCTTGGGACATACAGTCATGTAGAGATGTGTATTACTTTTGAGTGGGGACATAAAATGCCTTGAGTTGGAAGGTACCTTAAAGATCATCTAGTTCCTACTCCCCTGCTATAGGGACTTGCCAAGTACTAGATAATGCTGCCCAGAGCCCCACCATCCAACCTGGCTTCAGACACCTCCAGGTTTGGGGCAAATGATAAAACAGTGAAGACATTGTTGCCCTCTCTGTGTTGATGTGTACACATCCATGTATGTATCTGAGATTTGCTCCGCCTTGTTACCAATTGAACCTATGGGTGGGAATGATAAAAGAATGCATCAGGAGAGCTAACTTGCCTCTTTGAAGACATCAGACCTTGTTTCCTTCCATCAGTCTGGCATCATCACTGCCATACAAGCTACTCTGAGGAAAATTTACTCTAAAATTTACTACATTCCAGACAGTACAGAAGCTCAAAATGCTGGTTAATAGCAGTATGACAAATTTCAGCAAGCAAAGAAAGAAGAACACAAAAATCAGGAGAGGTTAGAAGACGAAAACGAAGAGTTCTTAAGTTAAATGAGCATCCCATGTGAATCAGAGTACCTAGTTATAATGTCCAGACAACTGTATGAGGAAACAACTCTTCTTGCAGCGCAGGAGGACTGTTTGGCTTTCCTTCCTGTTATCTTCAGAGATAATCAATAAAACAAGCGCTGACACTCATTGCTGTTGTGACATTGATTGCAGTGCCCCTTATTGCCATTGCCAAACAGTTTAAATTACAACAGGCTGCTCTAAGTTAAGCAATGTGACATCACACAGCTATGTTTTTCCCCACGCAACCAACTTGTACTGGTAACATTACATCCTTAAGAAGAGAGCGGCCTTTCTCAAGCTACTGCCATAATTATAAATACCTCCCTCATACTGTGAACAGATTTACTTACCAACAGTCACAAAACAAATCCTTAAATCTCAAAAATAGATTGCTAAATTAAGTGGTCGTTCAAGCAGCTCATCTCATTAATCAAGCGGAGAGCAAGATCTTGTGATTTACGATCAAAATCAAAACTAATTTTCTCACAAAAGACCAAAACAATTCACTTGAACATCTTTAAAGGGAACATAAGAATGAGACAGTTTATAACAGCACAGAGAAACATTCTGGGGTTTGAATGCTGATTGCATTCCTTATGCAACCATGTTTTCTTCTTAAAACTTCTCTGCTTTGCATAATCAAGGATAATCAATTTGTCTTATCAGAGCACAGATTTTGGTATGGTTTGTGGCCCTTCCAGTTGTATAGGATACAGCACTCAAAAGTCCCTACCCATTTCTTCGCAGGCATACACATGAAATCTATTCACAGATGGATGAACTTGTTTGTTTGAGCCTACTGACTCTACAGGTAACATCACAAACGGCCAACAATACAAGTCTGGAGGACTGGTGCTTGTACAGAAGCTGTACAAAGCCTTGTCATTACATTTTCTTTTCAGCTATTTCAATTAATCCTAAACAATGACCACAAATTTGCTTTCAAGCAATTCGTATTGTTCTATATGGACTTTCCTATGGATTTCCTACTCTCTGAACTTACGGTAAAAATAAAAAAAAATGAATAAAAATGAAGCATATTAGCATCAAAATACAATCACACTGATTCGGTTTTTCGAGGAATGTGATGCTTGCAGTCCCATTCTCATTTAGGCAATAGTTTTTTCATGGATATTATAGACAAATCTCACTGACACTGGGAAAAATAACTTCCAAAAAGTATGAAAGAGAATCAATCAATTTTTACCTACTAACAGCTTGCTGGAGTAGACTACCCTCCAGGGTACGGTTAAGTCCCCTTTGGGTTTATTACAAAAATTATATGAGTTGCTAATGAAACTTCACTCTACATTACTAAATATTGTTTAAAGAAAAACACAATAAGCAAAATATTTTCTTTTTCCTCAACTTACAGTATCTAGATTACCCCCAGTATCAAACATTTCAAAGAAAGTTGATTTTGTTGCATACTCTCATACAGGTAAAACAGGGAAGCCAATTAAGTGAAGTAAGAATTTAATAAGCACTGTAGAATCTCATATGGAGGTATTAATTGGGATACAGATGATCTCTAAAGCACCACAAACACCGTGTATTACACATTATTCACTCCCAAGTATTTCTAAATTAAGACAGAAGTTCTCAAAAAATCATGTTTAGATCTACCGTTTTTAAAAAGCTACAGTACTTGAGAACATGAATGGGACAACAGACAACTGTAGAAGAAGCCCAGTAGTAGGGTATGGGGGTGAGGTAGCTGTCAGACATCACTCAAATCAGAAACTCCTGGGTGATCAAACTAATTTTCTCTTGGCAATCACCAATTGCCTTTTTAGTCTAGAAAACAGCTTGTTTACATTGCAAAATTACTTAGCACAAAAAAAAAAACAACTTCTTTCTTTCCAATTCACTCACTGCTTTAAACTATAGAAGCTGTGCTAGATTGTTTTTCTGATATACCATTATGGCAACATGAATCCTTTTTCCTACTCAAAATCTGTGGCCCATGGAAGGAAACAAAAGAGACTCACTTCTACATTCATTCACAGAATGAAAGCACAACATTGACTAGCTTCAATTTTAAAAGCAGCAGCTCAATAAACAGCAATTAGAATTGCTCTCTGCATCTCATAAGGAAAGCAGCCTCCTAGGAGAGGTCTTACACCAGCTTAAATAATACACTAGTAAGCTTGTCTTAAATCAGGCAACGTAAAAGCAAAATGTCTGTAATCGAAACTCAAATTTGCACCATATTTCATTTCAGCCAAGGATATACTGTCTCCCATGCAGGCATCAGCACCATCCATACTTTCCCTTATGGATGCCTCATTTAGAATCTGAAGTTTCCCAATGTTTAGGTGTGATGCACTGCATTCTGCATATATTACAGTCTCATTCTAAAATAAATTTCTCATGAAGAAAAGAAATCAAATACCAGAAGTAAAGTGTCAGGGAATGAAATTTCAGGTGTTTCTCTACATTCTAGTGTGCTAGGACAGAGCACACCCTCAGCAGGTTTGCAGATTTTATGAAACAGTAAAGAAAACTAAACAAAACCACCATCATTACTTGTACCTTGAAATGTCCAGAGATCAAAATCTGTTGGTTTAATGTTTTACGTATTAACGCTGAAACAACACATGCATTTTGACTATGTGCAAATACTTGCATGTCTAACTCCACATATTATTTAAAATAAATCTTTTAATCATCAAGAATTGGGCTATTATGGTATTAATTTTATTTTACAGATTAACAGACCATTTGTAGAGGTTTGAGTGGAGCATGTTCTGTGCAGCTGTGCTCAGCTTGACTGCAGTCAAATGTAGTAGTTCTCATGTCAGCATCACCTACCAAAGCATGTGCAAGGAAAGGCATGCCAAAGGCAAGTAGAAGTTGAGCACACTTGAAGATTTGTCCCTTCACTACCCCTTCCGAATTTAAAACCCATAGCATTAAAAAAAAAAAAACACAATACTATTTGAGAACGAAAATAGCTTAACTAAAACAAGAGCAAATGAAACACAAC